>JAAGVU020000061.1:27602680-27622451 GCA_011763525.2 Mormyrus iriodes | reverse complement strand
CCATTTCAGGAGGCCATTTATATAGATGTACCATTTCAGAAGAGCATGCTTAGAGATGTACCATTTCAGGAGGCCATTTATATAGATGAACCATTTCAGAAGAGCATGCTTAGAGATGTACCATTTCAGGAGGCCATTTATATAGATGTACCATTTCAGAAGAGCATGCTTAGAGATGTACCATTTCAGGAGGCCATGCATAGGGAATTACCATTGCAGGAAGGACATACAGCATATATTTTCAGGATCGAGGTCATAATTAAGGATTACCTTGTCCCTATTCCCCCTAACGTACTGTGTGTTGATCACAATCTTCAGCCGGAGGAACGAAACAGAAAACAGACAAGGTTCCACTTACAGATTTTGCCACTGTGATTCAATAACACAGTAAAACTGCTGGTCGAGAAACAGCAGAGCAGCGGGGAGGGGTCAAAAAGATCAAAGCTGACTGATATTGCACTCGTCACGCTCTTAAAGAATGTTATTTGAAAGTATAAGCCTCTGCATAACTTATCCTGTGGATCTAATATATTTATCCAAAAACCAGGATCCAGCAAATCATCAGTTAGCTGCATCATTATACCATACTAATTAGGTTTCACTCAAGTAAGCTCTTCTGTAACAATGCTGAATACATCTTCTTATGAGATATAATAACTCATTAAAATTACCTAAAATTCCCTAATGCCAGTCTTTATTATACCAGATCATAAAGCAAGCCTTGCTTATTACAGATACTATAAAAATATAGTCATTTGTATTCTAGTCACACTACAGCAAAAATTGGCATTCATAATTCGAATTTAAGCACACAGTTGGATTCTGGGGGATGTTTTCCTACAAGAATGGATAGGTATATGACCTTGAACCTAATAAAGACAGTAAGCCTATTGCAGGTTCCAACACGATATGGGGGCTGTAGTTCAATTGAGTCCACCCCTTTCAAGGACCTGAGTACAACTGCTTTTTCATGGGGTGCCAGAATGAGGTGCCTAAATGAATTCATATTCATGGATGGTGGCTTCAGAAAAACCTGAGAGGAGCTTATATACCAGCCCATACCAGCCCTGCAGCTCCACCCTGGTCTTCGTGTCTCTCCTCAAGCCCTGGTAGGTAATGGTTCACGGGACTCAGGTTCCCATCTGTACACTGTCAGAAAAAAGCACCAATTTGTACTTTTGAGGGTACAATTATTTGTCACTGGGGCTGTACCATCAAGGGTATGCCAGTTGTACCCTAGCTGTAGAAAAATTTACATTTAACTTTAAAAAGTACAGAAATGGGCTCTGAGGAACTTTTGTTTTATCATTGGGGGCACATTAATGTTGTTTGTACCTTGGGGAAGAAAACTGTACCAGGGCTGTACCATTTTTTCTGACAATGTACTTATTCTCTATTCACCATCCAAAGAAATGCAGAAATTCAGAAACAGTTTTAGAGTATCATGAAACAGGCCTAATGTCAAGATGTCTGTACAAGTATGTTAGTTATATCACTCCATCCATCCATCTTCCATCATTTTCAGCATCTTCCTCAGCAATAAACATACCAGCCACCATGCACAAGCTAGCGATAAACATGGGGTGTTCCTCCTCTGAACACTCACAGGAGGGGTTTCCGGTGCTCAGGCAACAAACACAGGCCATAAACTACCGATTCTGACTGAGCACATCATCATCATCATCATCATCTCCTCATTGTTCTGACTGATGTTTCTCCAGTTCTAGGCCTTCTGGACATTCTCTGGGTGTCAAACTTTGGATTTAAGTCCACAGCAGACTGAAACATGCAAGTGATCTGTAAGTGACCCACAGAGTCTGGCTCAGGAAACAGAGAGCAATAAACACAAAGCAACAAGATAACTCACTCAAGGGGAACAACGTGTTTCAGGTCAATCAGCTGAGCCATAGTTCAAGCAATACCTAGTAATCGATTCTGGAAGCTGTCCCAAAGAAACAGGTTACAGGCAGAGGAGTTACTAAGGGCCCAGATGTTCCCTCTCTATGGGTAGCAGCCAGCTGGCACATACTGGAATCCCCAGAGAAAACTCCAGGGGTAGCCAGCAGAAAGCACGCCAGCGATGCTATTTTAGGACGTAGACCCTAATGAGACGGAAGAATGTCTTAACCGGAAGCGACACACAAGTAATAACTGACTTCTACTGGGCCAGGTTTGTTCCCCGGAAGAGTTTTTGGCCAGCTACCATTGCTGTGACCTGCAGCCTTGTCCATTTCCTAAACCGTGTGGACTGTAGAAGTGGGAACAACTGGGAACTGAGGAAAGGACACATTGGGCAGGCGGTACAGACAATACAGGCTTCGGGGTAATTGCAACACCCAGGCTGGATATGTAGAATGGTCTCTGAGTCAGTCAAAACAACACACAGAATGTCCACAGTTCGAGGAGAAAGACTATTCAGGTTATCCTTAACGTATCATTAAAATCTAGCCGATAATGCTGTGCAATAACACTGTGCTAACAAGAATATGTTCAAAGTTTTGCAATTTATTTACTAAACGTGTATTCTGCAGCTGAAGTGAGCAGTTATTGCTGATAAAGAAAGAACAGAATTCTGAGCAAATGGATTTCAGTTTCATGTAAAACCGGTTTAAAACTTGCTGACCTGCGAAATGACTTGAATGATACCACAGAGACTGCAATCCGCATTGTAAGCATTCATAAGAACCAGATCTGAAGGTTCGGGAAATACCAGCGGCTGTGTGTGACTTGAGGAGGCCTCGAGAATTATGCCTGGCATTTCTTTATTTGAGATCTAGGCTCATCAGTTTTACTCATACAAAAATGTTCTGAGGGCAGAAGGGGAAATGATTGGTTCTCTCTGAACCAATCAGATTATAGAGGTGATGGGCGTCAAGCAACTACAGGAGGCAGGACCAACCAATCAGATGTCCTGGACCCACCTCCTCTACAATCTGATTGGTTCTCTCTCTGAATCAATCATTTTTCCTTCTGCCCTCAGAACATTTTTGTGAAAGCAAAACTCCCTCGAGCAAGATTTAGAGCCTCAAAGAGTTCAGCAGTTAAATCTAACAATGGCCCCCCTGATTAGTGAGACCCTTTCACCATGGAGGGCCACAGGATAAACGTATCTCCATTCATCAAAGATTTTGCGAGAGGCTAACATATAGCCGCCTCCTTGAATACGATACAGAAGTCCAGAAAACAAACATCCAATAATCCATCTTCCATTCGCTTACTTTGATCTGGGGCACCTGACAAAAAAAAAAAAAAAAAAAAAAAGACTGAAAAATTCACATTACTTAAAGACAGGCAAGACAACAGAAGCTAGACTAGAGGTGTAGAAGCCAACTGTTGGAGGCCCCTTTGAATGCAGGTTTTCATCATCAAGCTTTAGGAGATCAGGAGTTTAACATCCATACTATTCACATTAACACATGTCCTATACAGTAACATTACTGCAACCTTTACGTGCATTTTGCGTTAAGATTTTCAGAAGGAATAGTCCAAAAGGTAAAACACAAAAATGCACAGCAGTGTATACATTTCAGTTGTCTGATATGGAAATTAAGGGAAAAGGCCATCTGCTGTACCTGCTCGATTTGAAGGCCAGCTGGACTAGGATCTCATCTGAGGGAGAGTAGGGAGATTCCCTCCAGAGGCAGGCTTGCCAATTCTCATGCATCTGGCGCGAGACTCACGCAAGAAATCTTACAGAAAATCTTTTTTATTGCATTATAAACCTAAAATTAGCTACATCAAAAGCATTGGGGTAGTTTACTAACCCTACACATTATATACAAGGTAATAAAACTGTTACAAACATGTAAATGTGCGTGCAAACTTGTGTGCAAACTTCTCTAAAATCCAAAATCTCACTCCAGCCAGCTGACCAAAGTTAGCAACCCTGTAGAGACCGGATGGGAAATTCCAAATGAATAAAGATCAGAGTTCAGTTTGGGGAGCATAACAGGTAAGTCTGCTACCACGCTGCTCTGCCCAGAACAGAAAAGCACAGTAGACTGAAACCACAGAAAAAAAAAAAAAAAAACCTCGAAGAATAAACATACAGTTTGTCGACTGAATAATCTTTCTGTCCATTAGTGATACCTTATATCTGTACAATCGAGCTTCCTCTCTGAATTTCTGCAAAAATAAATCCCTGAAGTAAAGCTGAGCTTCACATCAGAACAGTTTTTCCTACCTCTGTCTGAAACAGGAGGAAGTTAAACATGAGCCAGATGTAGCCAGACGGCAAGTCAGCGACTCAAAACCGCTTTGCAGCCACACGCAGCGATGCATGAAGACGACTGAACCCCTAAAAGGGAAGGGTGAAAAACGGAGGTGGCCTTGTCCATTGTTAAACAGAGATCATTACAGTTTGCGGCTAACCTAAGGCACACCCCGAAAAGCCGCATTCTGGAGAAGTCGCAGGTCTCAGTCTGCAGGGAGCTAATCTCCAGCGACAGAAGGGACCCGCAGCGGGTGGTCTGCCCATCTGCGTCAATCCAATAAAGAACAGAGATCCTTACTCTCCCAGCCATCGCCCATAAGCGGGCATGAGCCGAAACTTGAGGACCACTTTCCAGCCACATCACCATAAATTTGACCTCCCAAAAAAAAAAAAAAAAAAAAAACGCCTAATTTCTGCCTTGGCGGCCCTAATGTGCTGAAGTTCTCCGTCAGGTTGTACCCCCCCCCACAAAAACCAAGCAACGCAATCAGCAAACGGGTCTAAATAAAGACCTTCATTACTCTTCATGCAACAGCTGTAAACAGCATCAGTGTAAATGTGTAAATCAGATCTGACTGAAATGGCTTTACGTAACAAACTAGACTTTGAAACGTTCCATAGCAGCAAACCCAATTGAAACTCAAAGAACCTTCTTGTTCTCATAACAAAGGTTGGTCTGACACTTAATAAAGTCACTGTACTCTACTTTGAGACAGAATAAGGAAATAAATGAAAAAGCCTGCCTATCTATTCACCCATCGTAAGAACCATTTCTCTAAAAGTAATGAGATAATCTGATGTAATAAAAAAAAAAAGAACAAAAAGCTTTATTTAAAGTTTTTTTCTGACTGACAGCAATGAAAAGGCCTTCAGCCCAAACGAAAACACATGCAGATGCTCCACATGCATTTTACTAGCCGGTGAAATCAAACATGAGCATGCAAGGCTTCAGCCTGATGCTGCAAGGTTCTGAAACTACACGTCCTTCAACATCAAGTTCTTTTTACCTCTATTGTCTTTCCACGAAAAGCAGCTGTGGGTTGTGTTCATTGATTTCTTTTTTAATTTACATTTTAATGATACACTGAAGTTACGATACCAAGGCACGAAACTGAACACATCTTTGCTCCTTACTAGCTCTTCAAAAAGGGCTGCGCTTAACATTCTGAGTTCCTCTAACACACTTCCCCTTTACCAAGTTTTCAGTTTACATACAAACATCCAGTTCATCTTCATTCTGCAGTACGCCAGATAGGCCTATCTTACTTTCTGGATGAACACTGTATTAGAGATCGAGTAAAGTATGCCATATCCGTCTTTGCACTGGACACTTTGTATAGAATATCTAAGAGGTTGCATGAAGGCATTACAACATTAACTGATCAATAGCTTCGGTTTAGAAAGAGTGGATCTATATCAATGTGTCTGCTTTGAATACAGCTGACCTACTAGATAGACCAACTGAAAATACAACACAATCTGCTGATGAATGGTGTAAACCCATATAAACCAGCTGAGATTAATTTAAATATTCTACCTTTCAGTTAAATGCTATCATTATTCTGATTCGTTATCCAAGGCATATAAAGCAACGCTATGTTGTCTCGGATAAAGCCATACAAAAAACACGAAGAAAATAATGTAAATTATAATTAAACTCTGCGATTACCACAAACAAAAAGCTTTGCTTTCCTAAATACGTGTGTGTTAGCTTCCTACGTTTTGTTGTCAGACCCATTTTTATTCATGGAATACAATGGTTAGATAATTCATATGAATTTCACTTGATATGCAAATTAACTTTTTTCACCGAAATAGCGTACACCTGCATCGAAAACGTGCTAAATCAAACTAAGAAGGTTCAATTAATGCAGACCGTATACGAGCACAAAGGGTTACAGGCTACAATCACCGGGTCCTCGTTATTTCCTTGGCACCTGAAGCTTTAGTCCATATTAAATAGGCTATTAAGCTTTTTTCCAGCTTGAAGACAAGGCTGGCAGTGAAAAAAGGCATGATCATAGTTCCCAGTTAATTGTGAATGAGCGTTAGCATCAGGATACCTTATAAAGCCTAATCATTTAATTAAATTAAGACATCTATTCTGGCTTTCCTCGTATAAAGCTAATAAAACACTTCTAATGAATGAACAGCCGATCCTTTTATTTTAAAGAAACATTTAAGTATGCTTTGCATTGTGAACAATTGCGAGTCTCTAAGGCCTAATAATATATAGATCATTATACAGATGTAATAGAATTTTGCTTAAAAGCGCCAGCACCTTCAAATTTTTTGCTAAACATGTCCTTCACGTATATGTGTATTACTTAGGCTTTAAGACGATTTAACATATACTTGACACATTCAGCTGTATATCTGACTAGTTAGTTTTACAAAGACTATGCAGACATTGGTGCGGGCATTAGACACATTGTTTTGTTGGATACATTAAAGACAGCCTACCAACTCACTGAAGACCACTCAACGAAACCGCAACATTTATAAGAAACACACCAAAGCAACTGATCCCCAGGGTGTCAATTGGGTTATAGGTAAAGGTAAGGTAAGGTAAAGAAACTTACTCAAACTGGTGATTTCCTGCTTCATGTTGAGCCGGTTTCGTTCGTCGGCGATCGCTTTCAGCATCTGCTGCAAAGACTGATCCAGCTCATCGCCGGCGTCTCCCGGCCCGTCAGCCCTACAGTAACTCTGCGAGGATGCCATTCCCAGGCTGAGATCATGTCCCTTCTGCAACGGAGAAATGATCCGAGGGGAGGGCGTCGGCGCTGCTAAAGGAGTGGGGGGGGGGCTGGAGGACGGGATATTCCCCTTCAGATACGGGATGATCTTTGCTTCTTGTTCCGGGCGATGTCTGACTATTTTCCGGCTGTCGTTCGGATTAGTAATCCGGTCTCAAGGTGTGTACCGCGGACAGGGGGGAGTCTCGGGGTGATCACGTCGGCATCGGTCACGGAAAATAACATCGCAGGCGGACCTTTTGTGAACCTTAGTAGTACTACAGTAGCGGAGTCTCAAGGACGCAGCCTGCGAGACACCCGGAGATAAAGAAAATGGAAATCTGCACACTAAGCACACATGACGCAGAGGCGACTTGACAGCCGTATGCACGGCACGACAAGCTTGAGTACAGAATTTGCTTTCTTTTACTGATGCAAATGCAGTAACTGATTGTAGCCTGCTGTCTGACACATGATTAAGCGCAATCCCGTGACGAAAAGGTGACACAAACTCCATGCAAAACGCACATCAGAGAGAATCGTGTGCGCTCATCTGCTCACAAATTAAAGGGCCGCAAACGTTATTACAGTTCCATAATGCATTGCTGTAATCAGATCTGACAAATGAACCAGTCTCTTGGCAATAACTGCATCAAAATACGTTGGAAGTGCAAATTAAAAGCCAATACCATTTGAGGACAAATTCAGACCCGTAGTAAAAGTGAACGGTCATTTTAAGAGCGACAAATGGCGCCGGCAGGACGCGGCGCGCCTGGCACCGCGACGGGAACGTCCTCTGCTCTTCCTACAATGGAGCCACCAGGACTCATTTAAAGGGGCAGTAGCGCGTTTTATGAAGAGCAGTGTATCGTCGCTGTGTTAGATTGTAACGCTTTCCGTATTCACCACTAGCAATATCAGCAATTTGGAATAATAACTAAGCTGCTTCTGAGCAAAGGAAGACTTAAGGAATGAGGAATTCAGCGTAACACAAATGTTCCCATTACTGTAAAACAATGGTTAATATTGAAGAATCTTGTGTTTTGTGTCTCCAGACTTATACATTTTCATGATACAATCTCTTTACCTTAGTTTACATGTGGTATTTATAATAATAATATGTTCTAAGAGTAATATATGATTATTTAACACATTCACAACTACGGGGGACAATGTGTGACTCAGTGAGATAGGACCAGTCATTGGAAGGGCGTCGGTTCAAATTCTGGGGCCAGCGGAGTGATGTCACCATTGAACCCTTGAGTGAGGCCCTTAGCCCCCTATTGTTTCAGGGACTGCCTGACCCCACTTCCTCAGAAATGTGCGTCGCCTTGGATAAATAAAATATAATGTTTATTTACTAAAATTTGTAATTCTGGTCTAATATCTTTGAAACAGTAGCCATTAAAAGGTTGTACATCGCCCATTTTAGGAAATGAAGAATCATTTTAACCTTTAAAGGGTTTTTATATTATTTTGTGCTTTGATAGATGACATTCCTTATACCTTTTCCTTATATTCCTTATACCTTTTCCTTATACTATTTTGACTCCACTACCCAAGGCTGTCAATAACTGAGTGACAACTGAATCAGCTTAACCTCTACAGGGAGAGGAATGAGGCTGCTGAATCTGGGCTCCCCACAATTCCACATTACCCCCCAGAAGCACTGTGCTGCTGTCGCTCTGCTGACTGATATATTTCATGAAACACCAGCAATTCAGCCAATCTCTTGATGTCATTGTTCCCAGATTGGATGGTGATGTCACCATCAGCAGGAACACACACACACACACACCATGTGACATCTCCTCAGATACTGGCAATTAGTGAAAAAGGTTCCAGTAAGTGCTGCTGGGTAACATATAAATGTCCGGGCTTTTTTGAAAATAATCTTCTGAGTCAGAGATGGCTACTTTCTCGTAAATGATCAACATACAATATCGAATAAAATGGTGCAAGGAATTTTTGATTAATGTACAAATTTTGGCAACAAATTAAATTATTTTTCATTCCGAACAGTAGCTATTTTAAATGGTTATCTACTTTCTTGTTTATCGATGACAATTATTTATTAAACGTGTGATATTTTCTAGGGAACACAGCCCCACCAAGTGGACACTTCATGTGCCTGCATCTTCATTACCATGTCCGTACTATTATGCGCCATAGAATTTACTTGGGTAAATGATTGAGCCGATCAACAGCTGCCTTCAAGCATGCAGTGTGCGGAATCTTAAAAGAGCCGTGGTGTGCCTTTCAATTTGATTCGTTTTTATAGCAGTCTTACCTGCATGGCTACACTACTGTGCTTAGCAAAGATTTAGCCCAAATGTTACATTGGTGTTTGGCATACAGTATACAAATTCCTGGATGACAGGCCACTTTCATACATATAATTATGGGTGATGCCTTTGAACAAAGCAAATAATTTAATGGGAAAAAAACTCGCCAGTTTATCATGGTGGAGGGGTTTGTGTGCCCCCATGATCCCTGGCGCTATGTTGCCGGGGGCAATCTCCCAAGGCAAATCGGTCCTAGGTGAGCGGCCAGGCTAAGTGTGATTCAGAAAACCTACTATGATGAATAATAGCATAGACCATGTTAACCCGCTCAGACTGGGTAGACTGGGGCCTCGCACTTGAGCCAGGCCTGGGGAGGAGCTCCAAGGCGAGTGCCTAGTGTCCGGGCCAACACATATGGGGCCCAGTCGGGCATAGCCTGAAGGAATCACATGGGTCTGCCCTCCTGTGGGCCCACCACCTGTAGGGGGAGCCATGGGGATTGGGTGCAGTGTAAACTGTATGGCAGCTGAAGGCAGGTTTTAGGTACATGGGATGTAACCTCTCCGTTGGAAAAGGAGCCTGAACTGGTGTGAGAGGAAGAGAGATACCTTCTAGATCAGGGGTCACCAACATGGTGCCTGCGGGCACCAGGATGACCCCAAGGGCCACATGAGTAGCCCGTGGACCTGTTCTAAAAATAGCACAACTCACCAGTGAGCAGTGTGTAAAATTAAATTTTATCCTGTTGATATAATAAAATCATAGACGTGATCAGTGTCTTCACATAGATGAGTATCATTAATCATTAATAATTATATATAACTAAAGGTAAACTGAGCAAATTTGTTATTTAAGAAGAGTGTATCAAACTGGTAGCCCTTCGTATGGCTCAGTACCTGTGAAGTAGCTCTCAGTTTCAAAAAGGTTGGTGACCCCTGCTCTAGATATAGTCGGGCTCTGGAACCAAATTCTTGGAGAGGGGCAGGACTCTGTTCCACTCTGGAGTTGCCCATGGTGAGAGGCGTCAGGGAGTGGTGGGTTAATAGCCCCTGGTTCGGTGCCAGTGCGTTGGAGTTTACCCCGTTGAATGAGGGTCTCCTCCCTTCAACTTTGAGTTGGAGAAAGGGCTCTGAGTGCTGTCTATGCGTATGCGATAAACACCAGTCCAGAGTATCAGGCAGCTTGGAGACCTTGGAGGGGGTGCTGGAAGACACCCCTTCTAGGGACTCCATTGTTCTGCTGGGGGACAATAATGCTCGCGTAGGCAATGACAGTGAAGCCTGGAAGGGTGTGACTGGGAGGAACACCCTGCCCGATTGGAATCTGAGTGGTGATCAGTTATTGGACTTCTGTGCTCACCACAATTTGACCATAACGAACACCATCTTTGAATGTAAGGGTATTCATAAGTGCCCCTGGCACCAGAGTACCCTAGGTCACAGTTCAATGATCGATTTTGTAATCGTATTACCGGATCTGCGTCTGCATATTTTGCGCACTTGGGTGAAGAGAGGAACTCAGCTGTCAACTGATCACCACCTGGTGGTGAGTTAGATCCGATGGTGGGGGAAGATGCTGGATAGACCTGGTAGACCCAAACATATAGTTAGGGTATGCTAGGAGCGTCTGGTGGAGGCCCCTGTCGAGGAAATCTTCAATGTGCACCTCCAGTAGAACTTCTCTTGCATCCCAAGGGTGTCAGGGAACATATGGTTTAAATGGGCTATGTTCTAGGCCTCCATTGTTAAGGCAGGCGGTTATGCGGAGCTGTGGCCATCAGGATGTTAGTGCCTATTGTGGTGGCTATCCTCGAACCCAGTGGTAGACACCAGTGGTAAAGGGAGCTGTCAGGCTGAAGAAGAAGGCCTTTCTAGGTTGGTTAGGAGCTGACAGGTCCTGGGAGGAAAATCTGAAAGCAGCTTTGGCTGTTGCTGACGCAAAAACACGGGTGTGGGATGAGTTTGGTGAGGCCATGCAGAAGGACTTTCAGTCAGCTTTGAAAAAGTTCTGTCAAACCATCAGGCAACTCGGGGGGAAGCAGGGCTTTACCCATGCTGTTTACAGCAGTGAGGGAGAACTGCTGACCTCAAACGGGGATATAGTCAGGTGGTGAAAAGAATATTTCAAGGACCTCCTGGAGGAAGTAGAGCTGGAAGACTCCAACAACTATTCAGTGGAAAAGGCTCCAGGGGTGGATGAGATTCGCTCTGAGTTCTTGACAGCTCTTGAAGTTGTTGGGCTGTCTTGCTTGATGCGCCTCTTCAACATTGCATGGACGTTGGACACAGTGCCTTTGGATTGGCAGACTAGGGTGGTGGTCCCAATATTTAAGAAAGGGGACTGGAGGACTGTGTTCTAGCTACAGAGGGATCTCACTCTTCGGCATCCCTGGGAAGGTCTATGCCAGGACATTGGAGAGTAGAGCCCTTCCATTGGTGGAACCTCGGATCCAGGAGGAACAATATGGATTCTGTCCTGGCCACAGAACACTGGACCAGCTCTTCACCCTCACAGGGATACTGGCGTATTTATGGGAATTTTTCCAACCAGCCTAGATGTGTTTAGTGGACTTGAAAAAGGCGTACAATCACATCCCTCAAGGGGTCCTGTGGAGGGTGCTTCAGAAGTATAGGGTACAGGGTCCAGTGTTGTGGGTCATCAGGTCCCTATACAAATGGAGTGAGAGCTTGGTTTGCATTGCCAGCAGTAAGTCAGACTTGTTCCCGTTGGGTGTTGGACTCAGGGCTTTCCTTTGTCACCGATTGTGTTCATGACATTTATGGACAGAATTTCTAGGTGTAGCCAAGGGGGGGAGGGGGGGAGGGTTCGGGGGCCTCAGGATCTCATCTTTGCTCTGTGCAGATGACATGGTCCTGTTGGCGTTGTCAGGCTGTGACTCGCAACGTGTACTGGGGCAGTTTTCAACTAAGTGCGAGCGATGTCAGGAAGAGGATCAGCACCTCCAACTCTGACAACTACTTCCAACTGAAGCTAGAGCTCTGGTTCTTGATCGGAAAAGGGTGGATTGCCCTCTCTTGGTGGGGGATGAGTTGCTGAAGGGAGCAGGAGATCAACAGATGTATCGGTGCAGCTTCGGCAGTAATGCGGACGCTGTTCCGTTCTGTTCTGGTAAAGAGGGACCTGAGCTGGAAGCCAACGCTATTTATTTATCGGTCAAACAGTCGATCTACGTTCCTACCCTACCTCTGGCCACGAGCTTTGGGTGGTGACTGAAAAAATGAGAACAGATGGTCTATTTGCTGTGCGAATTGTAATTCCTTACAGGACGTGGGAACAATTAGTCGTCACCCATGTGTGCGAAACAGCAACGAACCATTACCGTAACAAGATGTATAAATAAACAAGTAGATTCTTAATCATGAGTGCGTTTTTACGACTTGTGGTATTTCTGCTCCACAGTGGAGAAAACAATCTATAAGCAGAATAAGAATGTGCAAAGTGTTATGCATTTTCGTACATAACATTGGAACATATGAAAACACATAGAAGAATCGAATGTGTTACTTTCAAAGTCTGTGTCTCTGCTGGACATTCCCCCGTGTCCAAAATCTACAGAAACCTTCACGCTTGTTTTGTCAGTAAGCCGTAACGATCAGCAAATCACTGCAGTAATATCAATGAGCGCCAGGGGGAGACATACAGCCCATAATTTAGGAAAAGGAGTTACAATTCAACCTTCGAGTTACCCACTAAAAATGAGAACTTACATAACTAACTGCTTCACCCAACATAAATAATCAAAGGTGTCAATATGTCATGGTTTACGGCCGTAAAATGCGAATCTCACTGGTTGTAATGTGCCCAAACTAAACAAACAGCGATGTGCTATGGAGTGGATGTAGGTTTGCCGTTTTAAAATCGCCCATCTCACTGTTTTCTTTGCAGTTAAATTTATTTATATGCATATATAACTAATAATGACAATAATTAAAATTATAATCACTCATATTAATTCTACTAGCATTACTACTACTACTAACTGCTGATGAAAATCCATCCATCCAAGGCATCCTGGAGCCAGTCCCAGGCAGTGTGCAATGCAAAGAACCATAATAATAATTATAGAAATAATTATGAATCTTCCATATCCTAAAGGACTGACAGTTCTTGGTGAATGTGGGTATGACTGTACGCTCTCCCAAAAAATAATCTTACATCCTGCATCCGCACCCACAAATACACTTAAATAATATATAAAATGCCTTAAAAGCCAAAATGTCTCAACAGTTTATCAGTAAAGTGCACCCTACGTGAAAGGCTGCTCCCTCTAGATGCCTTTTCCATATGCAGTTCCTCTCCGGGCCCCCGAGCGACGTGCACTGGGTCATGGAAAAGCATTCTGGCCCATCCCAGAGCCTTGGGTGGTCCCACGTTACGCGAGGTACCCGTCAGCTGACTGTCCACTTGGCGGGGGTGATATTTTCACTGGCACGCACAAAATAGCTACCAGCCCCATGGGGGTTATGGACTGAATAACACATTCAATGTGTTTCGACCTGCAGAACGTCAGTGCTCAATAACAGAGATTGTTTCGGCACTCTCCAAGCCCGTTAACATCAGTAAATCCAGAGAGAGACATGGAAAAAGATCTTTCCTCCTTGCATTTGATCGTATCTGGGTTGTCTCTGTAAATACTGAACCGGGATCCAGTACCAACAGAGCTATATGTTATTTTGGTTTTGATAAGTTACTCTTACCTTATGATAAAAAAGTCAATGTTATTGCTGTCTGTTTTATCACACCTATAGCATGGCTAATTTTATTCTGGAATATACCGGGGAAACGGGACCGACCACTGATTTGATAGTGCTGAAATCTTTGCCCAAAGCCCCTGAACTCGCTAGAGCTCACTGAAAATCAAGAAGGGTGTTGATGCTGGCGCTGCACGGTTTGTGTAGCCAGGGCGATTTGAGCTGGGGCTCGATCATCCACCCCCCTGACTCTGCACATTTCGCCTCCGCCACAGAGATGCCTCCCTGTGTCGGACGGAGCCGGCGAGGCTTAGAAAAACTCACTCCCGCCAGAGGTGGGTGTTTCCCGCCCTGCTTCTGAGGGGTTACAGCAATATTACTGTCACAGCTTCGATGCTTGAGGAAGCCTCACATGGTCTGTTGTGGTCGCTTTCTGGGCAATAGTTCTGAGTGCTTTGGACCGGAGGCCCCAGTCAGGCACCTTGTAGCCCATGCCTTCTTATGTGGCTTTAAGCTTCAGGGGCCAGGTTCTGCTGAATGCGTGGACAGGGCCTGTCTTGGGAATATCAGAATTACAGACAAACCTTGCTGCTATAGTTAGAGTAGAAAAACATATTAATTTATGAAGGCTAGTGCAAGTCCCAAAACACTCTGTCCTAATTGTATCCACACATTCTCTTGTTCTTGTCCAGACAGATACAGTGGCATCTCAAACTGCTTCAGGGAAAATAGCACCAAAAATAAACTCATTGTTTATCAGATTGTCTGGCAGATGCATTTGTACAAAGTGACTTATGGCTCAGCACGTACAGTAATACGTCCATTAAATAAATGACAAAATACAGCAATGTAATGAGTAGAATAATGAATTCCTAAGTTAAATGCCAAAAGATCTGTTTGTAATAAAATATTTGAAACACAATGCATCAATCTAACAGCCAATCAGATCTCCTGAAATTATGGCAATTTAACGGATATTTCCACCTGGAGTCCGGCGGGCGTGTTTGCCAGTGATGAGGAAGGAAAAACTCTTGCTGGGATGACAGGATACTGGGCACGGCATGGCAGGATGTTTTGCAAGCTTCCCCATGAGGGTGAAGCGACATCCAGGAGCACCGTGCTTCCGGCACCAAACGACTGCAGAGTAAAACCAGACCCACTTCACAGCAATACGGACAGAAACCAGCCATTCCTGGAAGCAAATGTAGTGTTACTGGGAGTAGGGGGTGTGAGTTTATTTTAATAGCAGTTGGCAACGTAGATAGTGTAATGGTAACTTTTATTTATAATGAAGGAAATCAGAGAATTTTTAGCCTCACGAATAAATAATAAGTGAAAAAACTGACAGTTTTCTTGGAGAGCAGAATTAAATCAAATATACTCAAGTATATAGATATATAAAGTGTGTATCCTGCAATGTATAGGCATTCCATTCAGGGTGTACCCCTATGTTGTGTGGGACAGGATCCAGCTGCACGTGTGACCCTACACTGGATAAGCAATAGAAAAATGAATAATTCCATGTAACGATATGTGATGTGGGGCAGCACAGTGGTGCAGTGTTTAGCATTGTTGCTGCACGCCTCTGGGACCTGGGTTCAGGTCTCTGTAGGTGGAGTTTGCATGTTCTCTCTGTGTTGTTGTGGAGTTTCCTCTGGGTACTGTGGTTCCCCCCCCCCAATAATCTAAAAACATGCTAAGGCCAATTAGTGTTACCAAATTGCCCACAGATGTCCATATGTGAGTGTGACCTGTGATAGGTTGGCACCCCATCCTGGGCTGTTCCCTGTCTTGTGCCTGTAGCCTCTGGGATAGGCTTCAGACCCCCATGTGACTCTGAATAAGACAAGTGGTTACAGAAAACGGATGGATGGACATATGTGTAAATTTGCTTTATCAAAGTTTCAGCAAAAACCAGCAAAAACATTTTTCATGTAATTTTTTTCTTGAGCTATACAATACAGAGATACCCTCAGCAAACAAGCTTCCTTTGGTCTCTACACAGCTCCAGTACACTGAGAGAAAATGCATGCCAGACTGTCAAATCAAATGTAATTAACCAAAAAGGAGTTATTTATCCAAACCAAAACCTTGTGTGCTGTATATGTTTATTGCTGTCCTGCAAAAGAAAAGTGTGAGAAAAATGTAAATTGCAGAACAGGCTTACACAGATTACTTGTTATAAATGACCCACCGGCACCACAGTCTCACAGACACATGCTGGTACTTAACCCAGAAAGCACTAATTGCACAGGACTCCAGAAAATGAAAAATGCCAGCTGCTGTAATTCACAGAAGCAATAGAACCAGAACGATGAACAAGGAATTCTCAAATGTGCAGTTAGATGAACTGGCAGGGGTGTATACAGCCAGGGAGGGGAATGTGTTCCGTACCTTGTGAGCTGTGCTTTCTGGAATAGACTCTACCATAGACTCTGGACTATGTAGCAGACAAGAAGCCTTGGAAGACAGATGGATAAATGGAAAATGGAAAGTAGAAATAGAAAATGAAGTGATGGGTGTGTGAGTATCTTTAAGACTCAGATACCAATTAGCTTTTTGTTGTTGAAATATGAGCATTCAACTGCAGTATAATTAAAATTCAGTTAAAACAACAACGCTTAAGTTCAAGCTTAAGAGACAAAACAGGCATAACAAGCGACACGCTGCCGCCTGCCTACGGCGTTACGCTGGTGCTTAGTAACATATAACACATCATTATTGGCATTAAGTTCCTCGAATCAGCTTTCACGAAAAGACCGCGCCAGCCGCCAATGAGGAAAGCTGAAATTTGAGCCCGCCTTTACTTTGGGGCGTGACGTAGCCTTTCCCCGCCCTTCAACTTTCCTTTTTTCAGCTGCAGTCCGCGAGAGGCACAGTGAAGGCGTCTGGCACAGTATGTAAAAGCGCTTAAAACAGTATTAATCCCCACGGTGCCGCTGTATATAAATAAAAGGAATGTCCGTTACCGATTCGTCGGTTATGTCCGATGAATTGTATGAGCTCACTATTATTTTCCTGCCGGAATCATTTGTGAGGGAAACGTGGCGTCTGCGCAGCGCCGATGCACCATGTGCTGAACCGACCCGGTTTAGAAAGCGGGGATCGGTGAGCTGCTCCACTGTACCGGTGTCCGGTCCCAGTAGCCCTACGAGTACACAAATGTCCCGTTTAAAAGGGAATGCATTGGGTCTTTGAAATTGTGTGATGTATTTAGCTAGGTTTAGTTCAACAAATATGTCTAGGCTACAAGTTTCTGGATCCGTCCTGTCATTCAGTTCAACGCAGTTTTAAGTTATTTTATGTTAGTTGTATGTTATGTTAATATGCGTTTTTGTAATATAAAAGGTGTTTTCCCTTACATTATATTTTGCCCGCATTTTGACAGCTGGGTTATTTGGTAAACTAGTTGTCATGGCCGTTATGCACACAAAACCCAAAGATCTGTGTTAATTAATACTACGATCTTTTGTGGTGTGCAGATATCAATGTTTGCCTTGTCGCCTTTCTGAAGCTTTTCGTGCTTCAGGAAGTGAAATCAAGGTCTTACAGCTGTAGCGATGTGAATACTATAGTACAGCGTTATGGTATGGGTTACTGCAGTTAACGTCATGACAGGTGGATCTAACTTCATTTCTCCTTTCAGTTAATGGAGTACAAAGTAATCGGGCGTCTGTTGCCCTCCGCTAAGAACCCTGCCCCTCCCCTGTATCGTATGAGGATCTTCGCCCCCAACCATGTGGTTGCCAAGTCTCGCTTCTGGTACTTTGTCTCCCAGCTGAGGAAGATGAAGAAGGCTTCTGGAGAAATAGCCTATTGTGGACTGGTATGGGAGATGGGGCCAGATCTGAAATCTGTAGGACTGTGTGCATTGCTGTAACTTCCATGGTCTGCCATCCTGTTCAGGGTGTCTCTCTGTGCCCTGTGCTTCCTGGGATAAACTTAAGGCACACTGGGACCCTGTACTGGATAAGCAGGTATAATGTGGGCAGATGGATTAATGTAGCAGGTAGTTTTGGGACCCCAGTGATATGATCTTAACTGAAACCCTTTTAATTACTTGTCTTATGAGAAATGTTTTGTTTATGATCAGAGTATAACTGAGTAGTTAAGTAGTCCTGTCCCAGTATGGCGTCACAGCACACTGACTGTGACTCTGTCCATGTGGCTCAGGTGCATGAGAAGACCCCGCTGAAGGTGAAGAACTTTGGCATCTGGCTGCGGTATGACTCCCGCAGCGGAACTCACAACATGTATCGGGAGTACCGTGACATGAGCACCTCCGGAGCAGTCACGCAGTGCTGTGAGTGTCCGTCTCCGGGGTGCCCGGGGGCTGCTTCTGGTGGTTACATTGGCACTGTGACATCAGATCTTGTGATTGCAGTCAGTTTCTCTGCACAATGGCAGTATTTGAGAATCACCCAGAACTGCATAATAGTGCCTTTCTGAGGCTTTATGAAACATTTGTTACTTGGCGTAGGTGGCTTGTTCACAGATTGGTTGCCATGACTTTTTGGAAATAGGGATTTGTTTAAGCATGAGTTCTGTATGTTCTCTCACATACTGAAGTGAGCAGTTTGTAAGTCCACATATTTGTTTTATTTTTCTCCATTTCTTCTGTAAGAGTGAACTGCATTATGGTCCTGACATGGTGTACATGGGTATGTCATAAAGTGAGGGAAAAGTAGGGCGATTTCAAGGGCTGCTGAGTGACAGGAGCATAGAAAAATGTGGAATATAATCGGATTGGTGTAGGTTGAGGGCCTAATATGATATGCTTTCATAGGGCCCAAAATCTCTGTGCTGGGTGTACACCATGTATAGATACTCACAGGGCAGGCCTGAACTGGTCCCTACACACAGAGTTATAATGTGGATGGTGATAGTTGGGCCTGTACAGTCAACCCCACCCCTGGAACTCCAGGACGCACACAAACGAAGGAGTGATATAAGGTGTGAGAGTGAGTGGACCTGGTCATCGCGTCACAAGAGTGCCGGCATGCGGCTGCGAAGTGTCAAGGATCCGCTCACAGTGACATCAGCCCACGCTCTGGTACGGGGTTTCCCAGAAATCTGTTCTTTGAGCGGTTCCTGAAAAATCATGGAGGGCTTGCACTGCTGCTATATTGGTCCTGATGATATTAGGGCAAAAGGCTGATCTTGTATTTTTCTGAAAGCTGATTGTTAAGGTTGAGAGGAGGGATGAATGACAAGCTCTGAATCTCAGGAAATGCTACCCTCTAGAGACTGTGAGTGAGCTGAACAATCTTTCAGTCAGCCCTCAGGATCACTTTCACGGAGAGTGAGGAACAAGCCCTTTGATCAGCGTGTTTTTTGGTCCCAGCAGGTCATCCTGCTGTTCCCTGTTATGGATTTAGCGCTGTGTAAATGTGCAGCACTGCTTAGATACCACCCCTGGTACCATCAATGTCACTGAGCACTGTCACCCTCCCCAATTTTACAGACCGGGACATGGGAGCTCGCCACCGTGCTCGTGCACACTCCATCCAGGTCATGAAGGTGCAGGAGATCGCTGCCAACAAGTGTCGCCGACCTGCCATCAAACAGTTCCACGTGAGTGGATCTCGCCTGTATTTTCCTGCTGGCCCAGTCCTGGCCTTAATTAGATTGAATTTAATTAATAACCTTTATTGTCATTGGACCTTTGTACAATGAAATAACATGCGTGAGACTCTTCCAGGGTTTGACAACATACAAAGAATGTAATACAATAAAATAAAACTTCATATATACCTAAATATACGGCTCTGGAAAAATTGAGACGACAGCTAAATTTTCAGTTTCACTCATTTCTCAATTTAT
>JAAGVU020000061.1:27587809-27600322 GCA_011763525.2 Mormyrus iriodes | reverse complement strand
GCCGGAGGTATGCTTCGATGGTGGGGGGGGGGGCGGGGGGAGGGGTGGGTTCTGTAAACAGTCAGGCTTCCGAGAAAAATGTCGAAACTAGAAATAAAATGGCTGGGGTGCCAAGCTTAGTTCCTGGTGGCCAGCTGCCTGGTCTCTCTTAATTTCAGCCATCTCCCAGGTTTATGTGGTCCGGCTAATGGCCGATTAAATTAGGTTTTCCATTTGCTCAGGACGTTTTGGCCAGAAACAGCAAAAGCTCCATCCTTCAAATGAACGTCTGGTAGAAAATGGAAATAATTAAGTGCTTGTGGGTGATGACATGAGCTCGTAAACCTGCGTGCAGCCTTCCAGGAGCGAAATTAAGAGTGCATTATGTCATTTAATTCAGAGTGCCGATCTCTGAGTATGATCACAGAAGCTGTCAGACAGGCAAGGATTGACCCATCTACAGGTGTTTGAGATGCAGGTTTTGACAGGTGTATAAAGCAGAGCTTGAATGTAGACCATGCTCTCCCTCGAAGACCTGCAGCTGTCTTACCTGTACATAAGCAAATGCTCTGCATGTATTCTGGTTATTTCAGTCATGTGTTTTTGTTTGTTTGACTTGGCAGAGCTGTCAAAGCCTAGGTCCTTTAAGAGAGCTACAGGTGCATTTGGATGGGGATAAATGAAATGATTCCTTCCTAGCTTGCCCTGAATTATTGGTGCCTCTAAGTTGGTAATCCAGTTAAAATTCATTTTGCACTCTGTATACATCCACTTTCTGGAGCTCAGAACAAAAGCGGGCAGAGAACAACCTTTACTCAGGGAAGATTGGGTCCAGAATCTAACCAACGGCTTGAGATGTTTACCAGACAACAATGTCACTCCATATTTTAGCAGCTGTTTGATTTGCTTCTTCTAAATTGCCCTGCATTTATTCAAGCACCTTTATTTCTGTATTCTGTGTTCAGGACAATCACAAGGCTTCAAGATGGTCTGTAAGCCAAAACTCCCACTTTTCGGTTCGCACTTTAAATGGCTGTTTGAAAATCGCACTCTTTTGCTCTTATCTGAAAGCCGTGGACCGATACTGGATGGGAATATGAAAGCCATTAAGGTGGAGTCCTCCTCCTAAGTCCAGACACATTTGTCTTTATTTTGATGTGAAGCCTTTTCATCCTCCCTCACAGAGCAAACCACACTGGAAGTAAGGCTGTCAACACTGCCCATTTTTTTCGTCAATGCCTTACCATCTTCAATGACCTTACGTTTTTGCTGGAACAGATACCAAAACAAAAACCTCTAAATGTGCTAAATGTATGTGTGTACTGGTTACTGATCTTCCTATCTATAAACCCATGGTTGTTTATCCCTAGTGGGGTGGTCCATGACACAAACTGAGCAGATGCTTCCTACTCCGATGAAGTCTGTGACTCCAAAAACCCTCAGCTTTGCTTTCTGCTTGAGACTCTGAGTGCCAGCTGATCAGTGACAGGAGAGACATCCTTGATGAATTTATCAGCCTGATCTATCTGTTCCCACGACTCATACATTCCGTATCTGCATTCATCACAGTTTTAGAACTGCTTGCGTGATTCGGTTGGTCTTAGGTCTTTATCCTTCCCCTCCTTGTAAAGGAAAAGACACAAGTACCACACTGGTCTAGCCAGAAGAAACTATTGGATCAAATGAACAGTATGAGTAGATGCTGAATGTATTTTCACCCATTATCCCATCCAAAGAATCTGAGTCTATTTGTGTAAGAAGCTGTCAAGAGGTTTTTGGCATTTTAACCAGCCAACTAAGCCTCTTTGTCAAAATCTGGCATGCTGCTCCCTCATCAAATCCTTCAACATTAATTCTCTTCACAATCTGTTTTTTTGGAGAATAGTATTAACATGGTGTCCAAGTGGCAATGAAGTAGTTAATGGTTCTGCTATTTGCTTAAGGACAGGCAAGAACAATTGACGATAACTGACGTGAGAGGATTTTACGTCCAGCAGTAAAACCAGCTTCCCTGATGGATATCTGCTCTGGCACTCTTCAGAGCTGCCTTCGTATGTGCAGAGGTAAGCTTAACTGAGATACCAACAACTTCCATTCTTGAGGTGGGGTCTTGGGCACGTGCTGATTTTGGGAAGGGCAGTGCATGCCCTGGGGTGCTTCCCAGAGTCCGCATGACACATTTTCACTTCAATGTGGTGTCCCCCATGGAATCTGAATGAGTAGAATTGTTAAGGGCTGGTTACTTGCTTGCTGAAGCACTGAGTTTATGCCTAAAATGTGACATAAATAGGTCACATTTTCAAATGGTTTCATGTTATATTGCAGTAGCTTTTCCATTCCCTGAAATGAACACATATAATTAGTTATGAAGATTTTATTTATTGACTCGTTGTGATCTACACAGCAGTAAACCGTATCATGAAATATGGGAACAGCAAAAACATTCATTCATCAGTCAGTCTGGTCAGGGTCACTGGGGGAGAGCTGGAACTTAGAATACTAAGGATTTCTTAAATGCTAATTTTTCTAGAAAAAAAATATTGGAAATCATTTATACATGTAATTATTCTAATAAAAAATACTAACTGGGGTCATGCTTTTTTTTTTTTTTTTTTAAGAGTGACAAGTGGGCTGCTTTCAAGAATCTCCCTGAGGCCGATGAAAATCTGAGTCTTTCAACCAACTGCTTCTCATGTTATGACTTTGGACTCTGAACACCACCCCAAGCTAACTTCACGGTCAAGTTGATTTAGAAAACAAAAAAAACAATCTTTTGACAAATGAGCGATGTAAATTATAAAGTCCTAAACTGTCAAAGTTCATACGCTCATTGAATCGGGGGGAGCTTAGTGACCGTATTGAAGATAAAGCATAATTGCTTGATTTGTGAGGGGATTCTGCAGCGATATTAAACAAGCATTTGTGGGAGTTAATCATAAATGAAACATTCTAAGTCGAGTGAGTAGTTTATATGAAGTGTCTGCCTTAGGGTTTGTTTTTCTGGCATTTTATGTAACATTCACTGTTTCTTCCTGAATCTGGCTGCATTTCCATTGGTTTGGTCACCTGCACTGTGCTCCCCACTGATGACAGGACTACACACCCTGAATCATGGCAAAATGAACAAAGAAGCTGAGAACATCTTATAAACCCCATCCATCCATCCATCCATCCTCCCATCCTCCACCAGAGGATCAGGAGGAACACCCATACCACGTGAAATGCAATATTTTATTTCTACCTCCGTGAAAGTTTGGTATGACCTGCGTTCAGATAACATGTAGGGGAAATAGTTTTAAGGATTTTCTGTTTTGGGGGTTTGAGTGACAGTCCTCACGGTAAGCCGCAGTGGCAGATGGACAGAAGGGTACAGCCCATTACCTTGTTTCAGGAGTAGTCTGGCAATCTGATCACACTCCCGGGGACTTCATTAGGTATCTTGTTTCCCCCAAGCGCTCTGTTAGAAAGCTCAGGGAGTCGCTGTGTAGTCACAGGAAACGGAGGTAGCCAACACAAAACCCCCCCCCACTTCATAAAGATTGCTGTTCAGCTCTGCGCCTCCTGACTGTGAGACCAATACTGTTATTAAGTTCCACATAAGTCTGGGACGCTAAGAGAAAGATCTTTTTAAGTCAGTGAAGACAGACGGATTGAGAAGTTCATTTCTTCAGGAATGTGAAACAGCCAAATTGTGTGAAAATCAGCAATATTTATCAGAAACTGTTTTGAATTTAATTCAGCTTATTGTTATATAGCACCTTTCACAATACACATGCTCCAAAGCACTTAACAAGAGTGTGCGGCAGCCACTCGCATTATTGAATATTCTTTACCTTACTCAAAGGGTTGCCAGTCTTAGGGCGAGGTTTTTGAGATAACCTTTAGGTGAGCTGTTTAAACCCAGGTGTGAGAACTCCTCTGCCAATCAGTCCTCTAATTAGTAATCTAATTAGGGAGTTGCAATGAAAACCAACGTACACAGTGGCCCTTTCTGGATAGGATTGGTCACCCCTGCTTTACTCCCAAGGAGCAAATCCCTCCAGTGTTTGTTGAAATTCTTAATCTATTTATTTATTTATTTATTTTTGATAATGACCATTTCACTGTTGTGTTGGTTAGAGCAGGGATTCAATGCTATTAAGCTTTATGATTAATTAAATTAATTAGTGAATTAATGGAAATTAATAAATTATGCCAATAAAAAATTCCTGAAGACATTTTGACTGACTGGATTAAGAGTCCAAATATTTACTGTAGTTACATTTCTGGATTTCTGCTGAACCTTTCAAACTCTGGGATTAATTGAAGTATCAGTTTGGTAATAGTGGCAGAACCCACATCTGGGAGCAATTTATTAACTAGGGAAACTGCCTGGTACAGGTACTTCAGATGAAAATGAAATTAGCCCATCAGGAGAGCTTTGTTTAAGAGAAACTGTAAGAGCCATTGATTAGTTAAATATACAGCGCCATTATAAAGTTAATGGGGAAGCTTAATTTATTTGCTAATTTCTGTGTAACTGATGCAATTTAGAATCGCATCTAGGGAAACGCGAATATACAAAAAGAGAAATATGGTGTATTAGAGTCTGTTGCTACTTTTTCAATGAGGACTCTTAAAGGCCTGCACCATTTTTTCCATTTAGATGATATTAAACGATTGACTGCAGATAGTTTTCCAGGCTTTTGACTTGAGATGATCCTTCCAACAAAAACATGGACTTTCATGAGCACAGATGATACTTTAAAACGCTGTAAAATGCTGAGAAATATCACAGGACAGCAATAACATTACGTGATCTATTCAGCAAACAGTTCTCTCTGCTTATTTGATTATTTTTCTATTATCTTTTAAAACCATTTTGTTTGTCGTCATACAGAGGGCCCAGCCTATCTATTTCGGTTGAATTTACACATTTTAAAACAATCCAGTGTCAAATGGTAAGGTTGATTACCTGAAAGAAAGGTTTTATTGGCCTTAATTGTTTTAGTTATTATATTGCTATCCATTTGACCATATTCTAACTGCTTAACCTTAAAAGGGTTACATGAGGTCAAGAGCCCCCTAGATGACAGGCAGTATAGGGCATGAGGTAGGAAGCGCCCTGGACAGGAGGCCAGTCCATTGCAGGCCACAGACATGCATGCAGTCACGCACACAGTCGTGCAGTACAAGGAATTTCAAGGCGCCAATTAGCCTAACTGCATGTCTTTGGCGTGTGGGAGGAAACTGGAGCAGCAGGTAGAAACCTTCACGACATGGGGAAAATATGCACACTCCATACATGCAGGGCAGGGTTGGACCTGAGCCCTGCAAAATGCTAAGCAAGGAACTGACATGTGATTTACCATACCATCCGGTACACTTAATCAGATTACTGTTTTTGACTGATACTTAATTGACGTATTACATCCCCACGCAAAGTCTGACAGTTCCACAGAAAATTGGATGATGTTCCTTTACAGTACATTAGTTTAGCAATCTACAAATATATTATTACCAATTGCCAGAGATTATATTACAACCAGGGTGGCACAGTGGTTGGCACTGTCGCCTCACACCTCTGGGACCAACGTTCAAGTCTTCATCAGGGTTCTTGCTGTGTTGTTGTGGGGTTTCCTCTGGGTACTCTGGTTTCCCCCCACAGTCTAAGGAGGGAAGAAAAAATAAATAATCATGCTGAGGCTTATTGGAGTTACCAAATTGCCCACAGGTGTGAGTGACTGGTGTGTGAGTGTGCCCTGCTATGGGTTGGCACGCCATCCTGGCTTATTCCCTGCATTGTACCAATAGGCTTCAGACCCCCTGTCACCCTATATAAAGCGTATACCCAGCTCAATATCAACCAAATCTTTCTAGTATCTCTCCAAACACCGAGTACAAAATACAAATAGTAATGTGTCTAAGTAATTCTCCTTGTGTTCACCGTGCTATTGTAAATCTTATTAATTATTGTACTCTATTTCTTGTCCTTGGTATGACTGAATGAGATGCACTTGCTGCATATTATAATGTTTCTTTACATATTATTAACGCAAACCGCAAATATAACTAGGGAAAAACCCTATAATAATACATGTAT
Source organism: Mormyrus iriodes (assembly GCA_011763525.2). Classification (NCBI taxonomy): domain Eukaryota; kingdom Metazoa; phylum Chordata; class Actinopteri; order Osteoglossiformes; family Mormyridae; genus Mormyrus; species Mormyrus iriodes. Next base: position 27,594,261 of record JAAGVU020000061.1, on the reverse strand, counting down.
AATAGTTTGGTGGTTTAGAGGAAAGAGGACACTTAACCAGAATTTAAAATAACTTCTTTATTCTGTTTCATCCAAATGCATTTTCCTTTGTGTAAAATGCTGAGACTAGGAGGCACCAGTGCCTGTTATAAGAGCCCGAGGACATGACAATATTTAAAATGAAAGACATAAACATCATTTGATTTGTTAACACGGCTCTGCCAAAAAAAAAAAGAAAAACAATATGCTTACTGCTAAATGTATAATCATTTCAAAACAGGATGTCATCTCAGTGCAAGTGTTAATAATTTGCAGTTCAGTTTGCATACAGATGGGAGCTGTTTCTTTTATGAATGCATACGTGTTGTAGGTGAGGTATTGAGAAAAGATTTGAGCCATTATGTACACAGAGTGAATATGCAACAGGTCCAAGATCAGATTTGCTGGGAACTCGATTGACATACAAGTTCTGTGGGGGACAAACCAGTTTGGTAATATCAAGCTAACTATACACAAGTAATATACAAGCATTCAGGATTTTCTAAGTTAAAATAAACCACAAAAAGAGAACACTTTATTACATCAATGAACAAAATGACTTGATATATTCATTTATCTAAAGTGCATTATGTTACAAAAATATATAAAATCAGCAGCAGCATTACATATTTACAAAATAAATATAAAAATTTACAGAAAATAATAAATTATGGCAAATCTGACATTTATAATCGGTGGAGTCTGAACAAAGGAAATATTCACAATAATCAAAAGCTCCACAGAGCATCGAATAACGATTTCATTACCAAAGTCACTATTCTGGTGTGTTTAAATTATTTACAAATAATAAATATTTTTCTCTATTACCTTCAGAACAATCATTATTACAGAAAACGGTAATGAGTTCTTGGATGTCCCACTCAAATGTGTCTGTGTCATCTGCAAAGACGAAACAAAAGAAAGCTAACAATGGCTATTTGTTTACTGTACTACAATTGCCTCCTATACATTTTAATATCACTAGAAAAATGAACAGAATTAAACAAAAACACATTAAAGGTATATGACTTATTGTAATTTGTGATTATGTAAACTTTGTCTATTGTGTATTTTAGAACATTATTGTCAGCCAAGAACCAAGCAGCTGAATAATTACATTTTTATTTAACATCAACATTCATTTTAAAACATATTTAAAACAAATAAAAACATACGGTTTGAAAACCTTGCAATTAAAAATTGTGGCCTCCTTTTCAAAAGTTCATAAACAGAAGTACTGTATATACATATACATGTATACACATTTATGTGAAGGTAAGATTATGTCATTAATGTTATTATAATATAATTTTTCCTTTTAGTCCACCTCTGTATCTAATGTGGGAGGTAAGAGGCTATCAGGATTAGCTAATATCTTGGACATCATGGTTTCTCATGTCCAGGCTGAATGAACTCAGCTCCTCCCCAAGAACAACCCGGCACTGAGTCTGTGTTCCTGGGCCAGCATGGAGGCCTGTTTTACATCAGGCTGGGGCGGGAGTGGCACCGGCTGGAAGGGGGCCCTCATGCAAGAGAGCCTGGGAGAGCTGGCCCCTCACTCTGATGCCTCCTCAGCTCTTCACTGGGGTGGGTGTCTGGGCCACATGCTTGCCATTATGCAAAACAGACACCCCACACTGAGAAAACACCGCCCCCCCCCCACCCCAATCCCTGAGACGGAAGCTCAGAGCGGCGGGGCGAAGACGTGCAGCCTGGCGGGGTTCGAACGACGCCACGGCGCCGAGACCATCAGACTCCTCAGTTCTGCTGCCCCATGTGTTTAAGGAAAGAGAGCCAGCGGAACGTTCTGGATTTAACCTTCCCTTACATGAGCTGGATTTAGTTTTCATTCCTCAGCGCTGGCTGTGTCGGGGTAACCTTCTCGCTAACATCTGATGCTTTATGCTCCTATAAAACATCCAGGCATCCCTCCATCCAGCCATCTATCCATCAGCAGGTACTGTATTTACCTTTGTCAGAGGCTGACAGGGTCTTAGTGAAGTTTTTTGCTCAGTTTGAAGCGGCGCCTCCAGTCCAGGAGCCAGCTGCTTCCGGGCCCCGGTACAGAGCGTGTCCGCCGCCTCTTCTTTTCAGCGTCCCGTCGCTTCCCAGTCCGTCCTCTCTTTTTCTTCTTACTGGCACCCTTGCTGACAGATTTGTTAGTCTCCTGGGGCAGGTTGGTGCCCTCCTCCTCCTGGGGGAAGCCCATGGGGTAGTTCTTGGTACTTCCAGAGGGTTTGGGGTGGAGGCTTCCCCCGCCGGCCCCCCCGGTGGTACCACCCACCGTCCCTCCGGGGGCACTCCTGACGGGTGGCTCCCGGCTCTCCGCCGTGTGCACCTCGTCCAGCAGCTCCTGTAGCCACATGCGGCGCTTGAACTCCTGCAGCGTGCGTCCCTTGTCGTGCATAAGCTGGGCATGGCTCACGGAGCGCCTCCTATGGGGTGAAGATGAGAAGGCGTGAGGAAGAGGTGAGACTGGGCTATAGGATAAGACTATCCCTTAAGCAAAAAACGTAAGACCTTTGCTGTATGAACTGACAAGGAGTGTGAAAATTTGCTAAACAGCAGCATTGATGAATCTCAAAATCCAGTAGATTCTGGATGGTTCCTGTTTTATGTTTTACCCGAACCCTTAATTATAATCAGGATATATTAAATCTAAGTTACCCTGGCTTCAAAAACCTGTCAGTCTCATTGGAGTGCATTCTGGGAAAAATGTGACACACTAGAACATGCTGCCATTCGTGGTTACAAGGGGATTAGCCTCACTCCGTGCCACACGTGTGTCACATATGAACCCACACACAGCCCAGATTCCCCCTTTTTATTTCCCTCCTGTTTTAGTTCCCAATCCCCCCTCCTCTGGAATTTCATACACAGAGATAATCAGCCCCCTGCCAAAATTGCCGAGTGGCCTCCGTTCAATGTGGTATTACTTAAGGCAATCAAAGTCTACCGAAACTTGGCCAACCTCCATCGGCAGTCTGATATTTTATTTACCTGAAGCCCATAAAGTTCCAGGTCCTCGCACCCTAACTAAAATAAATCCGATCGGTACCACCCTCGGCTGCGAGGGAGCTGGCACCCGGTGCCGATGCACAAAAACCACTTTACAGCGCCGGTGGCTTGTTTATACGGGAACGCTCCATGAGACATTTTGAGGCTCAGCTGCTACACAGGATTCAGTTCCGTGGAAATACATTCAAGAGAGAAAATTAATCCTGTGTTAGATGAAAAAAAAATCTCCATGGTGAAAACGTAAACACCCACTTAAATCATTGACAGATATAGCTCTGTGTTTGGCTCCAAGGTTATCCTTTTAAGGCAAAACTAACATGCTTTAACCCCGGTAGTTGGTGCCTGTTTATTGGGCTGATTGTATTCCATTCAAGTTGGGAAGTCTGTAAGAGTTTCCGTATTTTTACAGACTGTAAAGTCTGACTCATGTTCACACATGTTTATCGACGCACACGCTCTCTGAAATTAATCTTCACCCAGAAATATATGAATACAGCTAAACATCGAGTTTTATGTCTTAAAAGTATAAAACTATTAATAAATCTAGGCAGAACTGAGCAATTCTTTAAAAATTTCCAGAACACTCATTGAACATTCATTGTTTACCACTGCTGTGACGCAAGTACGTCTCTATATTTACCCCACACCTTTCCGTTTTTTTCCAAAAACGCCCAGTGAGACAAAATAACAACAATAAACACAATTAAAGTGTCCATGCTACAAGCTTTGGAAACATCCTAAGTGCTAGCCTAGAAAGCTAGACACAAAAAGCCTACAAGCATCTTCCATGATGCCAAGCTAAGGGAAAAAAAAATCAGTATTCCTTATAACATTTTGTAGAACATTACGTGATTCAGTTATCAATGTTTTAATATAACACCGCCCATCTACTTGGAGATGAGATATATTTTAAAACCATCAGTAGGTGGCAGTATAAACAGACCATATATACCTTTCCGAGTCTACCTTCATCCAGAAGGTGTAAAACGACTCAATGACAATTTTATACTTTTATACAGCTGGATACTTTACCAAAGTACTTCAAGTTGAGCAAATTGCTCAAGGGCACAACAGCAGGGCCTTCTGCTGTTACCTTGATGGAGTCCAATGTTGTTTTTGGGTGACAAGACCTATTATTTTACCACTCCGGTACTGGCTGACTATGGCATATGTAAATTATATAATCTCTAACACAAATGTTTTTTTTGATTTAGAGAACACAGAAGTGATCACGGGGAAAGAGAGGTAAGGGAAAGGCATGTCAAAATTTTGGCTAACTCATCTTGTTATCTAACACTAAGGGGTGGGATAAATGATTAGTGGTGGGATGTTGAAGTACAGAATAAGGGTATGAGATTAAAGTTTATCAAAACAAAACAAATAATGCCCAAAGCTGTTCAGAGGGTTAATAGCTCGCTGTACATGTGTTAGTACACCGGGATGAGGAAGGTTAGCCTAAGCAGGGACAATGTCTAAAGCTAGGGTGACCATATTCTGCTTTGTCAAAAAAGGGGCAGGACGCAAAGAGAGGCGTCAAAGCAAGGAAAATATGCACACATTAAGTATTCTGACTGGAGAATGCAAATGTCAACATGAAACGACGCGAAATCCCCTACAGGTCCCAATAAAGAGGACAAGTCCGGGAAAAAGAGGACGTATGGATCACCCTCCTGACACGGTTTAATACCGTTTTATTTTTATATTTTCTAAAGTTGAGGAGCAACAGCTTCACAAACGCGCAGCGCATCTATAGCCCTGTTTACACTCGGTTTTAAAAGGGGTCTTGGGCTATCGGATCGCAAGTAAACAGCGCTAAATGCAAGTGTAAACGACCAACAAGACTCATTGTGATCCGATCACTCAAATTACTTGGCAAGGTGTTCTGGGATGCATTTGACAACATATCTTTTGTAATGCGTCCCCGACAACTATGTTACAATACTGCGCGCAGGGCAATACAGAAATCTGAACACAAGTGGTCACTGGACACCTTGGAGACTCATGATAAACACAGGTGTAAATGGCGATGAGTCTCTGATGTCTACTTATAATACGATCGCTCAAGACTTTAAAACCAATTGTCAACGGGGCCTGTGTTACTGTGTGAACGCGAAATCCCTGCCAGAATATGACCCAGAAATAGGCTGTGCAAATGAGGACAGGGGAAGCATGACCAGGAGTTCCTCGGTGTGCGCGCGCTGGGCATTTCCGCCGTGCCGGAAGGTGGCCGCGAGGACGGAAGGCCCTCGTTGCAGGGAGATCCCATTGCGCCGAATTATTGATCTGAGTATGGCAGCAGGAATGTTTCCTTTCGGGGGGGGGCACGTTCTCCGTGCGGTACCTTTCTCGCCATTAGCAGAGCAGCCTCAGCTGGGCGTAGGCCGTGAAGCCCGTCTCGGCTATAACGGAGCTTAAAATCCAATTGAGCGTCAAGTCTGCAGTCTTAAAGAATTTGGCCGCTCTGTACCACTTTCTCGGGATCTGCCTATCTGCTGTCACGGCCCGCTAATGAGAAAATTGTACGCCAGGTGCCCACATGCCAGAAATGTTCCGATGACTGTACCTTGTCGGCCGAAAAAGTGTTTCAGGGTGCCACGTCTGTTGAAAGAGGAAAATCTCCCTTTCCCCCGTTTTTTTAAGGATTTTCAAAGTAATAATTAAGTTAAATTATTGAGAGTTTCAAATTTACTAAAAAGAATGAGTGATTCATCATCATCATTATTGTTATTGTTGTTGTTGTTGTTATTATTATTATTGTTATTGCAATGCAACTAATCATATTTTAGCCGTAAAACTGCTCCTGGATTCAATATAACTTATTTTTTACTTACTTTGCAGGGCCGGTTTGTCGCCATGGGCGGGTGCTAAAAGAGCGGATTCGGTGACGCGCGAGAGTCGCGAGGAAGCAGGTGCGGAACCCGCGTGCCTCCTGGCGCCCACGAGATTCGGTTCTCCCTGCCTGTTCCGCCGAAGCTCGCCAAAGGTGCTCGTTTCGTTAGAGCGTCACGTCTCATAGCGATAAATATCTTTTCTTTTTCAGCGTCAGTTTGTTGTTTCACCTCTGCGAGTGTCCCCGCTATCTGCTCCGACTTAATTGCTCGGAAAAGAGTGAGTCTTCCGCCCGCCCAGAAAGCGGACACTCCAGCTGAGTCTTTCGCCCTGGACGGGTCATTTATACACAGGGACTCCAAAATCACACAGGTGGTAGTGACTGGGCGCTTGGTTTCTGACTGTGTAAATGATAATAATACGCATAAATGAACTGTTTATAGGATTTCAATACGCTGTACAGATAAGATATTGTTTTTTCATGATTCTCCAGGTTATTTAGACTTGAGTAAGACCAATGACTGTAATATGCTTCACTGACGTTTTTTCGTAGCTTTACCAAGAAATGTTTGGCAACCCTTAGTATA
>JAAGVU020000061.1:27555194-27587783 GCA_011763525.2 Mormyrus iriodes | reverse complement strand
GGTGACAGTCTTAGCAAAGGGATTTTGCACAATAATAGCATTTAAAAAATTTACTTAAAAAATGACCATTGCATAATCTTATAGATAATAGACAAAAGATGCAATAGTATCAGTGTAACATTGCTTTCAACTGCATTAAAACTGAATAAGTAAATGTCAACCATTCACATGCTTGTTAAACAGTCTATTGTAGTGGCAAGGAGATAAAGCCATTATAGAAGCAGACTGCATATGGTATGAATCCCCCTGTCCCTGTGCATAATTTTTCATTTTTACATGTTTAAACTCCCTCATCTTATTACCAGCACAGCCAGTGTGTTTAGAGATTAAAACCTATATTAGTTTAGATTTTTTTAATTGCAAATATTCTACAATCCTTGGTACCAGAAAACTGCTGAACCGAATTTCATTTGCAAAGGCGACTTTACTGTGAGCAAACCCGACAGGTTCCGTTACATCAGTACTAAACTGTAAATCCGAGTGGAAATATAACGCATGAAATATCATAGTTCATTATCATAGATGTTTGTGCTTTAGCCACGGCCTTAAAGAATGTCCCTCAAGCTCAAGTAAAAGCCGGTTCAGCCAGGTACAAAATGAAGGGAGGCTTTTACAGGCTAAGTTGGCTTATTCCACACGTCACCACCTGCCCCAGGTGAAAGCTCTCAGGATCCTGCCTTCCCCAGGCACAGCCTCTTTTAGCAGCCCTGCTTATGATCGTCATCACAACTCTAGCCGATGCCATTCTAGCAGGAGCCCCCAAGTGCACCTCAGGAGCAGGAAAAACAGTGCAGGTAACGGGCCATTGCACAGTTGCTGATTGACTAGGACATTCTTTGACTCAAGGCTCAGTGCAAGGTCTCTTCCTTATACAGTCAACACTTATAATAAGAACTTGGGGATCCAGCAGTTCGGACTTGAGACAGGGTATTGAGATTCAGTGCTGTCATAAAGCATTGTACCTTATGATGGATCAGAGCACATTATAACCTCTGATTTTTAATATTAACAACAATATTAATAATGCAAGCAGTGCGTGAGTATATAGTAGTGATAATATCTCAGACATGTTACTGTTATTGTCAATAAGAGGAATATTAATGGCACTGATGAAAAAAATCTAAATCAAGTTTGAAACTATACACAGTTTAAAATGTAAAAATGTTTCTTGTGCCGTTATATGTATTTTTGAGAGAGTCACATTTCAAATAGATGGCCGGTAAAACATTATAAGGTAACTGAAAAGGTGCACTTACGTTCTGTTAGTGAGTGCATCAATATGCCTCCCATAGTAAGGAACAGGAGAGCAGAGGAGAAATACAGCAAAGCTCCACTGCTGAAGTAGTCTTCTAGAACAAAGCATGCTGAATTCAGATTCCTGTGGAAGGGAAACGGTGTTCAGGTTTTAACATGCAATAGGCAAAGTTCACAGCCTGCCCTGCCCAGTTTTGTGTCGTTAAGTATATAACACATAGTCCTAATAATCATTCAATTTTATTTGCAAATTAAATCAGTAGGGGTGTCATCTGAAATTTATTTCACCATGTATTGTCTTGAAGTGTAAGTCTGTAATGAAACATCTAATATTTATTTTTCTGAAAAAATGCCTCTTCAGAAAATAAGGCTGCATCACTTATTAAAATCATTATGGAAAGTTTTCAAAGTGCACCCTCGTTGCAAAAGTAGAGGAAATCAGGAGGAGATGATCAAAACTTACGTTCCCAAAACTGAGTCTTGCAAAAGTTTGGACACTTCTCTCTGCCGGCTTCTGAAACAGAGTTTTCCAGGCTGAAACGAAAAGAAAAATAAGGCTCAACCCAGGTGATCATGCCACAGTTTGATGAAACAGATGATAAAATGTGAAGTTATTGTAGATGGTAAAAAAAAAACAACTTTTTATCATGTTCTCGTCCAGTCTGCATTATCTCCACATGCCTTGAGCAGTTTGCTTACTTTTTGAAATAAAACTTCCTGGTATAAAAGAATGAAAAGAAGGATGAAAAGAAGGAGAAGTGCTGTAGTTTCAGCCGTGCTGACGACTCCTCTGGCTGTTGAAACTGAAGTGGGGTTGGGATCCGTGACAGAGGCAGCTGGGCAGGGGTACCAGCAGCAGCTGCAGCTGGGTTGGGACTGATGGGCAGAAGTTCAGCATGCTGTCTGTGCACTGTGCACATCTGGAACTCTTATGAAAAAGAGCCTGCAGCCAGCCCTGCTTGGGAGTCGACCTGCCAAGCCAGCATTGGCAGGAAGGGGGCGCCCAAGTGACGCCCAGTCCCTGAAAGGGGTTTCAACTCAGCTCAGACTCAGCTCTCCAAGGCTTTATGGGTATCGTGTTGGGGGAGTTAAAACAAGGGTATGTCTCTCTGTGAAAAAAGTTATTTTTGCTCGTCTGAATGGTCACCCCCATCCATACACAAATTAAATTTAAAGTATCAAATAAATGTGAACAATGCAAGATTTTGTAGAACTGAAATAAAAAAAAAATCATTATACTGTTATTACTTATGTTTGGTGTACTCTTTCACAGTTATTATTAATGGATTGTACATTTGAAACTCATTTATAAAGCTGAACTGTGACAATTCAGGTTAAGCGGCTTTCCAAACAGACCTGTTGTGGGAATTGAACCTGTACCAAATACAAGATAAAGAGGACATGTTGTCTTTTTTTCTTTTCAATTAATTCTAAGAAACAGAGGTTCCTTAGAAGTTCAAAGGAATATGGGCATTGATTTTTTTTATAACTGAAAAGTTATACCATCACCCAATAAGTAAACTACAAAGCACAGTGTTCCTCTTGGTTACATATTTGTGATTAAATAAATATTCTTGAAATATCAGTTTGTTATGGTGCTGTAAGACTTTTATCAGTTTTTAATCAAATTTTATCAGTAAATGTGTCTAGATAACATCACAGGAAATCTTGGAACAAATGTAATAGACTAGGTCATTTTAAATATTACTAATTAGTCATTTTTACTGATTATACCAGTGTTTCCAATTTCCAGTCCTCGGGGACCCACAGACAGTGCATGTTTTTGCTAGGAGGGACAAAACTGTGGACTGTCTGGCAGGGAGCTTGGAGGTAGCAAAAACGTGGACTGGCTGTGGCTCCCTGAGGACCAGATTGGGAAACACTGGATTAGATGATTCTTTTATATTCACCATGACCAGCCAGATAAGGAATCCATGTACATTTAACAGGAGTTTTCTTTTGACAGTTTTTATTGTCCGTGTATGGTATTTACATTGTTCACTTTCTTCCATGGGGGGGGGTGCTCTGTTTGTGCCAGTGTCTTATTCATTGGTGACATTATTAGGCTGAACTTTCCTTACGTTCCTCAGACTGACGGAGACTCAGGACACCTTTCTTTGAGTTTAAAACAGAGTCACAGAAAGGTTGTATTACTGCCTTCACAATAGTAAAAACAGATACAATATTATATGAATCATGGATGGAGGAAATCTAGTTGTTATACTTCTCTGCTATGCAAGTTCATGCTATCACTGCTGTAAATAACTGCACGGGAATAGGGAAAGCGGTAGTACCACGGAAATTGCTTGTATATGCATATTCTTACATGTGCTGTTTTAATTATAAGTACTTTTGATCTGTTAAATGATTTTTTCTCATCCCAACACCACCTGGTGGCAGTATCAAGTGAGTAATTTAATAATTAAGATATTTAAAGTCAAATATAGACATGTTTAACTTTGTACTGTACCGCTGGTTTGTTGGTGCATGCGGGGATGGTTCTCATGAATGTGGGGACAGGGTTAGGGACGGTTTAGATGTTTGCGGGAATGAATGGGGATGGGGATAGATAGCATCTCGATGCAGCTCTCTACTTCAGTGGGCTGCTAGTTGCCTTTTGTACTAGTGGGACACTAAACACAGAAAACAAATGTTTTATGGGTAATTTAACTCATAGCCCTTTCCACTGGCACTTGTTCATAGGAAACATTCCTTTCTCATCCCAAATCATGCTTAGGGAGACACCTAGCAGCGCAAATGAGGCTTTGGCCTATGAAGGCCACATTTCGCTAGGCAGAATCTCCTCCAAAACTCAAAGTGCAAAGCGTACAATCTCCGGGACGAGCTATCACGGGGCCAGTGCTCGCCACGCTCATCCAGGTCACAGCTGGATTGCTGATGTTACGGCTCACGTCCTTTAGCTGGGCAGAGGGGAGAGCTTGTTCCCTGCAGCGCCTGTCTGACTGTTCTGTTTTCCTTTGGGGCGCAGCCTCTCCATGCCCACGCTGGCCTCTGAGGTCAGCTCAGAGAGGAGCTCTGCGTCAGCCCCCAATGTGACGGCGGATGGTTTCAAGGAGGAGTCCGATAGCGCAACATGGGAACACCGGGAGCCAGGACTTGAGTATTGTTTCACCCAGACTGCCCTAATTAATAATCTGACCCGCATTTCATTAGCTTCCTCTTGACTGGTCTTGAAGTCATCAGTGCAGTAAAAGGAATAGGCGGGAATCGTAAAGAATAGCCTGCCAGATCCTTCCTGGAGTTCAACCCCTTGATCACCTTTTAAGCTCTGGAAACAAGGCAGCATTTCAAAATGTCACTAAAACCCTAAATTAAAATATGACTAATTTGCCTATGGAGGAGGGCTGTTGGACTCAATGCAGGGCTGATCTGCTACGACTCGTGTCAAGACCTCTGAGGGGAAACCCTGCCTCCCAGTTCTCAGTGATAGTTTGTGTGATGTGTGTGTTTCTGCTCTGGGGTGGACTGGTGTCCTGTCCACGGTTTCCCCTACCTTGTGCTCTGTGCTTCCTCTGCAAGGCTCCAAGGTCACTGTGACTCTGTACTTGATAAGCAATTATGGAAGATAGATAATGTGTAAATGTTTTTTTGCACTTCCTATACCAAATTATCTCCAACTGACCCATCAAGCCAATGATAAAAATTTGTATATGTTTAAATTCCAATGCAGTTCATTCATGCAGGGTGGACTGATAACAACCTAATTGTGTAATAAGGAAATAACCCCAGCACAAACAGGGCACAGCACGGCAGTGATGCGATCCTTTAAACTGAGTATATTTCTACTGAAATATAAAATATCTTATCAAAAGCTGCAAAAGGTGTGGTCTGAGGTGTTGTCCGTCCTGGGAGGGTGAGTACACTGAGTCACACAAGATCTCATAGCTGGTCATAGTTTTCTCAGGATAGTTGTATGAGTGTGTGCTAAGAAGTTTTTGAATTGCTTACAAATGGATTTTCAGCAGGAATGCCTTAGAATAACAAGTGAAATACTGATAATAATTTCCACATACCTTGTGTAACTAGTAAGTTGAAAGAAAGATAGTGTCACTGAATAGAACCCATTTCTGCAGATCATCATTCATTCTACATTTGGCATCCCTGCTCGCCTGAACACTGTCTGAAGGGTGAACTCAGTGACTTGGTTAAGAAAAGACAATTGCTTAAACATTTTAGTCAGGGTTGGACTGAGAATAATTAATGAAAACTGCCTTGAAAGGCTTGGGGGGTGGGTTCAAGCTGGTGGGTAGCAAATTAATTTCCCAAGTGTTTTGTAGTTTACTCGTGGATGGGTGAGCATTGTTCCCAGGATGATGAGTGCTGCTCATAGCTCTTACAGTGCAACCTAGAGCCTAGCCATAGAGAAGACCCTCACCCACCCAGCAGGCCATCTCCTTTTGGCTGCCTCCAGCCGCTCATATTCTGCCTCAGGTTCGGTAGGAAAATAGAGCTCATATGATTCCCCTCTGCAAGGTCCACTTTACCTGCATATAAACAGGTAAAAAAAAAAAAAAACTTTCCTGGCAACTCACAGCAAAGTGGGGAACTGGGCCAGGAAAGCTGTTTTTGATTCCTAGAAAATTGCTGAGTTTTGGCAGAATGCAGCATGCATCAAAAAAAAACTCTGCTTTTAATCTTACGGAGTTTTCTTCGCCCCTTTTGAAAACAGGCTCTCACAAAGGCACGTACTGTTGTGTTCCTCGTGCCTTCTCTCCGTCTCCCCTACCCCAACTCACTGAAACATAACGAGCGAACTAGTTTGACAGAACACATCGATCTGGAGTTAGTGGCAGCCAGATACCAGGCTCTGTTTGACACTGCCCCCAGGGCTGTTTGTGCATCTGTATGCACACTGATGTTATGAATGTAATTAAGATGTTTCTTTTTTGAGTATCTGACTGTCAGCTCAAGTGAGCAATCAACTTCCAGTTAAATATAATGTGCTTTAGGTCTTGTTCTGTTCCAAAAAAAAAAATCTGGTGAAACGGGGACTTGTCTCCTGTTCCCAGCAGGTTGTGAACACGATTCTGACCCAGAGAAGCAAAACAGAAAGAAGATAGAAAGACTACTGGAAGGAAAACCGCAGACGATGTCTTGAGACTGAGTTTTAGATGGAATCTCTCACCTTCTGATTTGACAATCCTATCTCACCTCTCTTATCCCCTGTGTTATTTTTGTGGTCAAAGTTACCCCAGTCCATTTTCAAAATGAGGATAAATTCTATTGAATATAGAATTTAGAATGGAAGAAGTAAAATACACAAGGGTTGAAGTCCCCCGTTACATTCTGATCTAAACATCCTCATCTGGTCGTTATCAGGAGGACAACCACTGGCAAATCCCCACTGTGACCCGTGTTCCAAAGCCAAAGCCCATGCTAAATAGGAAGTGAGAACGGAAACACACGGCCAACATTGCATTCTCATGGCCTTGGGCAGCTGTTTTCTGTTCCTAAGATTCGATTGAACCATATCACGGCTCTGCTCTGGAAAACAATACAAGAGGCCTTTTGTATTTTGTTGCGAATGTGTTGTGGGACTCTCCTCCGAGCCTCTTGGCTGGATCAGTGCCAGTCGCTTTGCCCATACTACTTAACGTTCTCGTGAATGACAATGATGCATGAGCAGCACAATCTTAAACATGATACAGTCAATGGTGTTTTTTACATCTGTGTATCCATCTTATGTCGTTGGGTTTTATAAGAATTGCACAGCACCTGCTAATTAGCTATACTGCAATGAGGGTCCATTAAAATGAGGAAGCCTCTTACGGAAGGGTTTATTAAAACAACAATGGAGTGTTTAGTGAAGGAAATTTTTATTTATATATGAATTTCCCAATAGTTTACACATATACGCAGAATTCTTTAATTGTGCCAAATTTAACAGGATCATGAAATTTCTTTACAATTCATCATTTGTAATGTTAATAATAAACTGGCTAAATCTAATACAATTCATTCCAGGTACAAAATCACTATGGACATACAAGGTGATGGACGTTAAAATGAGGAGCATGGTGGACTTCTTGGCTAACCCGGTCCCTTCCTGGTTTCTCTCAGCCAGAAACCACAGCTTAATCTGCAGCCTGCCTCTTTGCATGGCATACATGCAGCCCAAGGTTGTCTCTGGACCAACCCGTTGTAAGACAGACCGGAAGAGGTGTGAGGAAGTGTGAGAAGAGGAGAGAGAGACATTTGTCCCTCCAGATACACCTAAAGGTACTTGACCATCTCAGCAGAGAAGCCTTTACTGGTTGCGTTAGGCTACTACCCACACCCAGAGAAAACTTGGAACTTGTCTAACTCAAATGTCCTTTGGGGACCAAGATTTTTTTGTACTTTCTGTTGCTGGTATTCAGACACATTAGCTGTCATGTTTGTTTAGTTTGTTGGCTTTGGAATTAGCATGCTTGAGGTCTACCTCCCCCAAGGGCCGTGGTGTCTGTACACTTTTATGCCAGGCTCCATTTATCTATGGGAATTGGTTGCACATTGTTTTATGGAGTGTTCCCTATTAAATTTTAAGTCAACAAAACAATACCATGCTTTGTGAGGTAAATTGACCACATGAGGACCGTTCTGCCAGCCATGAGGTTTTGCATTCGATTCGACAGCCACATGAACAATGTGAACACGTGCATTTATTGCAACTCAGGGAACAAATTTGGAAAAATGTCCAAATAGCACAGAAAAAAGAAAAACATGAAATATGACCTATTTAATAATTATCTTCGCTACATAAGGCCAACATTTATTTTTCAGTGCTAGGGACTTTTAAACTACTATGCCACTACACTAAAAGGAAAATACTATAGAAACAACATGTCCACATGTTTAACCACATTAGATTTTTTTCAGCTTTTTTTGTACTGTTTTGTGTAAAATGTAGATGACATTAAGCTTACATGAAATATGATAGTGTAAGTATGAACTGTGAACAAATAAAAATGAAAAGACTTACTGATTCAGGAAAAGCTGAAACTCACATCAGTCTTACTTCCTCTTCATCATTTGCAATCCAGTGGGAGCTGGTATCTACATAGATTTTGGAAAGGTCTAGATACAAGGGTCAGTCTTTTCGTTGTTTTCTTGAGAGTCCACCTAACTGTAAATACAGTTTTTAGATTTTAAAAAAATGTATCACAACTCTCAACCTTAGATGCACAACCTCAACCGAGGCCCCCTGTGCTCAATCCTAAGGCACATTGGATTTTCAACATATATACAAGGTTAACGTCTCCTCCTGACATCACTTGCGAGTCATCATCTCCGCCTTGTGGTAACAGAAGACACGCTGTATGTGTAATTGGATGCATGCATAAGCTTACTCACGGTAAGCTTTGAACCGGAACGCGCACAATGAACATGATCTTTCTTTCACACACAGCTGACGCATTTTAACAATTTGGCTTCTTCTGTCTTTTATTTGGAACTGAAAATGATTGTTTATAAGGTTATATTTTACTACCAGACCCTGAGTAGGAAAGGAATGGGAATTTACTTGAGTTCATTAATTCCTTTATGAGATGCACTGCGATTATGATATTGATAGATAAAAACCGGGGAATAAAACTTTCTAGAAGCTATCTAAACTTAGTCATGTGACAAAACCAACGTGCTACTTTTCATCAGAATCATGTACTTAGAATTTTGAGCCACATTATTAAATAATCAATAATCAATCCCAGTATAATAATATACACAGGTCACACCTGAAATGTCTTTAATTGAGCAATAACCCCCCCCCACCCCCCAATCTAAGTCTTTTTGAGTGGGTTACAGTGTGGGAGCGATCCAAGCCACGGTGTAGCGGTTTGTTCCACACACCCCTGTTGTTTATGTAGTGTCCCTCCTAATCTTGGTCTCCAGTGAACTTCTGAGTTTCCACTCCTGCCGTCTGGCCAAGGTTTTCCGGTCTTCGGCTGAGGGCCGTGGTTTTGGACGGCCGCTCAGTCACTCGCCATGCGGACTTGCTGAGCATCTCGGTGAAAACTCAAAGTGGCAGGCCAGTCTCCCCGACCAGACGGTGGCCCACGCGCTCACTCAATTGCCACACACTGCTCAGACTTTCCCCACCTCGCCCCAGCAAACTCTGCTCTTCTACAAATAACTTGGAAAATACCTCAGCTTGTTAAAGGGACATGTAAAGGATCAACTGATACCGACTGAATGTTTTCAGTGGTCTTAATTTAAGATAAAAGCACATCAAGCCTAGAACTCTGAAAATTTTAAATACCAACTGAAACACAAAATAATTCACTAATTCACTCTACTCCAGAAGTGCACTGGAATGCAGTTGCTCTTTCTTTTCTCCTCTCTCTGTGTCTCTTAACAGACCCTGGTGATGATCCTGGGCACCCGCATCACGATGGCTGCTGCCACCTGGTTTCCCTTCGGGAACCTTGTTGCATCACATTACATCACTAATCCGTGCACCTCAGATCTGAGCCAATTATATCCTAACACCGAGGCCTATTTATTCCTGTGACCTTTGTCTGTCACTAACCCACATATCTCACTGAAAAATGTTCCTCACACCATGTGAGATGTTCTGTGGAGAAGCCAGCCTGTGTAATGCTGATTAGTACTCTTCTGCAGTAGACTGATTGCATGCTTTTAAAAAGATCAGATATTCTGAAAGAAAAATGCCAGTCATATTTCTGGGTCCAGTGGTGTCAGTCATTCTTTCAGACCCATCGAGGCAGAACAGCACATTAAAGAAAAGATGGCTTGCAACAGGTGAACCTGAGTTGTCTTTAGAGGCCTTCAGAGGTTTTAGGATTCAGCTCTGTTATTTTAGTGGAAACATTGCCTCCACCAGGGCTTCTCTACATATAAACGCTGAGTGAGCAGTTTCTGGTTTCATCCTTAGCTCGTTGGAGACCAACTGTGTACTGAGGAATATTTCACTCACCCCCCAGCTCAGCACTTTAGCCCATAATGTACTATAGCTGCCCGCACAAAAGATTCTCATCATCATGAGGGGTTCTTCTCTTCTTGTGTAACCATTGTGGCATTGCTCCGCCTCTTCACCTTTGCCAGGAAAAGGATATCTGAAGTTTGGCAAGGTGAATGGGAGACTGCACTGACTGACCGCACTTCCACCCCTTCGGAAGGGGCCCAGCATCACGTACTGGGGCGTGGAGTAAAGCGTGGGATGGGGCAATGTTGAATAGGCCATGCGACCCTTCGTGGCATATGGCTATTTGAAAGACAACAAGGCAGGGTTCTGGGGTCATCAGGAGCCTCTACTTGGAAACTAGTAGACCGCCTAGAATCCTGTCTTAGGCCGCGAGTATTTAAGCAAGGAAGGGGGCCCTGATTTACCTTTTCAGTTCCTTTAGTCAGAATAAAATTACTCACATTCATTCATTCACCGTTTTCCATTTCCCCTTGCCCTAAATAAAGATAATTTGAACTCTCATTTTAAGTACTGGAATTAAATTTCACCTCTCAGTTAGTCACTTTCTATTTGTCTGTACGAAAAGCATAATAAAAGCAACCAACAGCATTAATTTACTAATCATGCAAAAACAGGCTTACAGACATAATAGTATGTGCCTTTCCCCAGAATAAGTGGTTCATTAGTAAAATGACGTTTATTCATGCAGTATGTTGAAATGGTTGATCGAATACCTAACAATCAGCTAAACCTTCATCCAAGCACATTAAAAAGTCACAAAACATTTAAAAAAAATTATTTGTCTCATATTATGTTAACGTTTGGAATACATTAGCCTCTGGGAGTTTATTTAAAATTGTTACTATGCACTTCATTCCAAGTTTAACAAATTATCAACAAAGTTTTTTTTTTTCTTTGAAAGCTATAATTAGATTCACCTGAATATAATGAAATATACTCTTGACTGTTGCTGATGGCTTGCTCTCATATTAATAACAAAGTTGTCTTTGGACATCACTACTCGAACGTGCTTTATTTTTATGCACATGTGGGTAACTCATACTACAAAACTTCAAAAACAGCCCAGTTAATTATTTTATTTAGTAAATTAAAGACAGTTACAAAGGCAGTGACTGTTCTGGTTTACTTAAAATGTATGTGTATTTGTTTGTAGCTGAGAGGGTTGAGTGTGTGGTTACACTGTCAGAATTGGGGGTTTTGTGTGGAGTTTGCACATTTCCCCTGTTTTGTGTACATTTCCTCCCACACTCCAAAAACATGGAGAATTGCCTTTGTAAATTGCCCATCGTATTTGAGAATGTCAGTGAGGTAACTAGTACACCATCTAGGGTATCCCCAGCCGTGTCCCCTGAGTTTTCTGGCATGATGCATTTGACAAGTTTATAAACAAATGTGCTTAGGTACAAGAACAAAAGACATTCTCCATGAAGAAAGAAACGGGGAGTTTCCTAATTAATTTGAGTCATGCTAACAGGAGGATGTACAGTGTGTATATTTTATCTCTGCTAGGTCTCTGAGACTAAGAATAAATTAAAGGCAAGTGTTTAGGTCACCGAGGTGAAGAAGAATCCTGAAGAGCATCATAGGGGACCCTTGCCTAATGGTTCCAAGGTGGAACATACTCTCCCCAAAACCTGGAGAGCTCACACACACACAGACACGCCGGGCACCAATGTCGATATATGGTGCTGTCTGTGGTCCAACTATTAATAGTTACTGGTAGCGTCTGATTTCCTTTGTGTTGTGGAGTCAGATGTGAAACATGAGAAGAATCCAGGCTATTTCATCTGCGGGCAGACAGACACCAGAGCATGGCTTCAATCTTCATGTTGGCTGTCCATGATGGTCCATGTAAAGAAGGACAGGCCTCTTTGTTGTACAGTTTACTTTTGCGCCTGGGTTCCATTCCAGAAATGGAAATGAGCAATAGAGTCCAATCAACACTGGGTCTGCACCCACTTTATACCTCAAAACATGACGGGTTCATTGGCAGGCTCCTCCCTCTGGTTTCAACTGGAAACTCCATTCTTCACTGGTGCTGTCCTCCACAGGCTGGCCCCCGCTCAGCTGTCCCTAAACATGTCCGGGCAGAAAAATTAAGAGGTATGAATTACACAAGGCCCCTTTAATATCATATCAAAGGACACCTTTCCAAATGGAAACCACAGTAAACTAACCACAAGAATTATGTAGGAGCCAAGCTGACAAAAGCATGTGTTTCTGAACATGTTTTACTGCCAGTGTTGAAAACCTGCTATTTCTGTGCTTTGCCCAAGTCGGGGGGTTGGGGGGGGGAACAGCGTTTATGTGAGGTGGGTTTAATTTAAAATGTATGACATTTTGGGAATGGGGCAGTGTGTTGTCTAAGGTTACCGAGTGACACGAATGATTTTGTTGTTTTTCTAGAAATGAAGATAAGAACATTCTTTGATATGAGCTCCATCTGTCTTCGAGGGTTTGTCATGTGGTCCGCTGTATTAAGTGGCTATCCTACAGCCTAGACTAACTCTACTGGAAAATGTCATCATAATACAGCCCATGTGTACCAGAGGACTCCACAGAGAGAACGATGCTGCCACATACTGGTGCCAGGCCTAAACCAGAGGGCTTATCTACGGACAAAGAGGCTACAAACCAGCAATGCGGTAATGGTCTCATTCTTTAACAGCCTCACTGGATTTTTTTTCTCACCCTGTCTTTCCCTTCAAAAAAAACACAATGCTGCACACATTCAGCTTCACATATGCTTCCAGCCCATTGAGCCCTTAACAGAATGTTTCTCCTGTCTTTCACAGGTATCTGGAAACACACTGTATGTCTTATGCATCTCTGCCATCCATCGTCCACTCAAAATATCCTCTTGAGTCTTTTGTTTACTTCGAGAGCTGTGTGTTCGGGGCTTCACGAAAGAACCGGTGCACATATGCTCTTCGGAAACTAGAGGTAAGGATTTGCCATCGTCTGCTAGTCATCTGTAGCAGCCGTTGACAGGCATGGAAATAAAACATAGCTGCCTGGTGAGAAACTCATTCACCTGCAGTTTTATGAAGGCTTAGCGTGTGGTTGGTTCCCACCAGCAGGCCAAGTACCAGAAAGTACAACTGGCGACGACAACAAGGAAAAGCACTTCCCTCATAGTGTCAGAAAAGTGAACAGTCCTTCATGGTTTAACAAACGTGAAATTTTCCAAGGGCTATTGTTTACTGTAGCAACTCATGGCATGGAAGACGGTTCTTTCATTCTTTCTCTCATTCTGTACACCTATAATAGCCTGTGATAGCCTTCAAACTGATGTTCAGAGAGTTTCTCCCCTTCAGCCTTGAGCGCTTGCATGTTATATTAGTGATGGCAAGTTCTAGAGTGAAGCTGTCAAGTCATACAATAATGTATTGTTAGCCTGGGGCAGGAATGCATAGTTATTATCATTTTGATTATATTGAATGTTTTCACAGAAATGGTACAGTTTCTTTTGCAAACCTCCAATGAAAACACAGAGGACGGCACAGCGAGGTGCTAATGCTTTGAAACAGCTTGTGCTTCTCCTCTGACTAAATCAGGTAATGATGATATATCACTACTCCTCAAAATTCAGTGTTTGGTAACAGGTATACTGTGAATATGAGGGCAAGGCTGTAGATCTGAAACTTATTTTTTCCGTCTGTTTGAGGTATTAGTCCATTGTTATTGGAAGAATTGAGTGATTAGCAGGGCATGTACCTCTTGCCCAGTGTTAGCTAGAAAAGGCAGACCTCTGTGATTCTTTGGCATGCCTGGAGCACCCAACGCCTCTGACTATGATGCCTAGTCTGAGGTCATGGACATGCTCCAGGTCTGGATCCCCGGGGAACGGAGGGGGGCTCAGTCTCGTTCCCTGACCACAAGCAGCCCAGAGTCTGGTCCCTTCACTTGTTCACCTCAGCTCCGCGGCAGGGCCCCTGCCAGCTGGACCTGGGTATAAACCCCAAACAGACACCACCCGGGCCAGCGTCCTGCCCTGGCCCAGTCGCCCAAACCCCAGCGATTCACCACAAACTACATCTCCACAGCCAGTAAACACACAGCATAACTCACAGTCTGAGTTTACTTTATTTCGCTACTGCTCCAAGGACCCTGGTAAAGATAGCTTGGTTGTAAACCCTGTTGACGAAGGTGGGATTCCGCAGGCCGGCTAAATCTGTCGCAGGCTTTTCTGTTTTCAAGGGAGCGGTGACGTCGTGTTCTGTCTGTGGAGTAGCTTTCACCAGCCGCAGTGTCAGACTGCGGCAACCCCGCTCTGATACAGATTGGCATTATGGGTAAGCGCTTGTGTGGGTGAGAATGTCAGAGCGCGTGAAGGGGGCCCATGGCTTGGCGAGGGAAAATCTTGTCTGATTGAGTAATTACAGGGATATTCACAGCCTCTGTTCCTCGTCTGATACTTTTCTCAGAACGTCTTCCTTGGAGTTTACAAACATGCACAGTGATTGGCTTCATTACTGCATGAGCCAAAGATGCGATAATGGTCTGTGGGTGTAATTTCGTTGCTTCAGTTCGGTTCAATACACTCCCCTATTCTGCATGTCCTTTGCAATGTTCAAACAAAGCTTCGAGTTAAATTATTGTTCAAACAAACAAGTGTTAGCCCCCCCCCGCCCCAGACTGTCATAGTTCCCTTTATGTTCTTGACAATCAGTCTATTTAAAGCAGCCTTGGTGTCTTAGGTTTGTGTTGTCAGCCTGTGGTGGCGGTTAGAACCTTGAAAAGTTGCTTGTTATGATATGAAATTGGAGAAACTATGTCTGACGCCAATGCAAAACGATTCAGATTTGGCCTACTGTTCATATTATTAGCAGCACTAGTCAGGGTAGCTCATAGCGATGGAAAGAGTCACTAAAGCCGAACTTTCCTACAGAACCTCCAGAGACGGCGTCCCACACCTCATACCCGAATCATCCAAACAATTCGAGCAGACACACTGACTGCTTGCAGGGATGAACTCACGATCAACAAGTGTAGGACTGTTAAAGGACAAAGCCAACTGAAAATAGTACACAGAGACAAAACAAAAAGCATGGCATGTTCTGGAAAAAAATCATGGAGGGAAAACCCACCCGTTGCCCTTGATTACAGCCCTGGGAAAGGAGATGAAAAACTAAATTAACTCCATGACCGGAAACAAAGATGAATGAACTCTCCTCTCAGAGACAACTTTGAGGAGGCCTGCTAAGCTGTCGGTGTGCCATTTGTCAGCAGCCGAACCTCACGGGAAGCCCAGCTGTAGCCGACTGAAGCTGCCGGCTCTCTTTTCCAGATCGTGGGGGGTGGGTATCGCCTGAATGTCTGAACAACCGTCGACAAGCTTTTCCACAGAGACACCATGGTAACCATCGTTTCAGCTTACTCTCCCACCCACCAAGACTAGCTGCTATTTACAGTCGATCCCGGGCCTTGTGTTTTTATTGTGACCAATAGGATGCGTCAAAGCTGTGGCTAAGACTGGTGGTAATGGCTTCAGTGTGTGGACGAGATCGTGTTCCATCCTATCTTGAAATCACTAGTGTCATGTTTACACCCCATAGGTTTCCCAGACAGAGCTGGTCCACCCAAGGCATCATTTTGAAGGTGGTGCAAGGATGGTCAACATGCATGAACGTATGTCTCAGAATGTGTTCACAAGATTATGTCTGAGAATTTTAGCTGTTTCCATTATACTTATAAATTGTAACTCACCAGAACTTTAGTCTACATCTGTTTGTTCAAAATCCATACATATTTATAGAAAATACTTAAACGTTTTTTAAATTTTGCTAAGTTCTATGCTAATGGTTCAACGGAGAAAAGACATAATGTCCATACAGCCTCTTTCTTTAGGAGGAAGATCTCAGCTCAAACTCTGTATCAGTCCTAATTTCTAACCTATACATCATATTTCATACAGAAACAACAGTAACTGTCACAGTGGTATACATGTATGTAAATGTTATGGTAAAGTCAGAAATATGGTAGGATATATCTTAGTAATGTCCAGATAGAATTTTGTACCCAGAGAAGAATAATGTGATGCCTAATATACATTTCAAAATATATCCAGGTGTTCACAGATATTTTTGAATAATTCAGTTACGTGGCCCATGGTCTAATATTTTGATCGATTGCTTCCACACCGGAGCATTCTGGCTTGCGGCCCACCCTGTTTTTGCCAGAAGAGAGGACTTTCGTTAATGGACTAACATAATTCTCCAGTTTATACTTGAACATCTGAAGTGGTTTTATGCCACAGGAATTTGGATATAGTCTTATTCAAACTCAAAAAAATACCTTCCAAAACACATTTGGTTTACCTTCGATACATTTACATTTACACATGTCCATGAGATCACATCAATCTTGGACTGTCTCTTGAAGCTGAAGTGACTTCAGACTGTAGTGCTTAGAGGAGCTGCAGGTAAAAGAAGTCTACCATCAACAAGGTGGATGGACTTCACAATAATGAACATGCTGTCAGGAAGCCTAAAGACCAGAAAGAAAATGGGAAGTTTTGGAGGAACGCCATCACTAAGATCACCAAAATGACGCTGACCTGATGCAACTTTGTAATAAATGTCAATGATAAACACACAAATTAATTTCACATTGCTTTTGTCCAAATAACTTTCGAGCCCTGAGCATACATTGTTTAAATTTACAATCTGCGAATGCTGTTGGAGTACAGAAAATGAAAACATATTTTTTGAGCCTTAAAATCTTTAAGTGCAAATAAATTCTTTTAGAAAGCAATAATACTACATTTTAAAAATCAACTAAAACTTTTAAAATTCTGCTCATATGTTTCTTATAGGATATAGCTAAACAGCAGTCTTTTTTTAGATAACGAGAAGTATTTAAGTCCCTTATTTTTATCTCACTTTAACAATAAAATTTAGGAGACACGTTTTATAAACTAAAATCTATCTGCAATAAAAAAATATTGTGTTCTTTTACAACATTACTTTATGTCAGAGATAAATTAGCCTAATTGCACTCATTTTACTTTTCTCAAAGTCAGTGATCTCGAGCTATAAATGCTTTTATTGCAAGAACTCATTTTACAAGATAACTGCAGCTTCTGGAACTACCACTACTAAAAACAAACATCTAAAGGCCAACTGGCAGCAAAAGCTAAATAAAAATAAATAAAACATTTATTTATTAACATAATCTCCAATCAATAACCCATTTGGCAGAAAATTTTATACTTTCTGCATAAAATTAAAAATTGTTTTCTTTGTACTTGCTGCCAGAATGACACAAGACCAGTGCAGAAGGGCTGTGGGTTTTTGTTTGTCATAGTCCATGAATATGGAAAGTAGAGAATATCTCATAGAACATAGAAGAAACCAATGTGGATTACTCATTCTTTGCATGGGTGGCAAAGTGCCTCAACAACACACCCCTGGGGTTTGGGTGATGAATCCCATTACCACCTTGTGTTGATTTCAGGTTTATTTCTGCAGTCTAAGGACATGCAGTTTGGTGAATTGGTATATCGAACTTTCCCATAGTGTCCGGTCCTTGGATTGGACTGAAGTCCTGTCCAGGGTGTCCTCTACCCTGTGTCTTCTGCTTCCTAGGATAAGCTAAGGAAACAGTTGGAGGATGGACGGATGGATGTTTACACTTTATTGTGTGGTTTGACTTATATCGAATCACTGAAAAGTAGAGTCTGCCTTTCATATGCTTTGAAAAGTGAATACATGGATATAATTTGGGTGTAACTTTAGTCCATTTACTACTGAAATGGCAAATTATAACGTAATTAAATAAGAGATAATACAGTATGGAGGATGATTTCTTTGACTACCCAGAATGCCCATGTAACTGTCATATCTGTTCTATGTCCTGCTTTTTCCCACAGACGCATCATCGGCATCAAAAACCAAGGCCTCTTTTTCGCAAGTGGCTGTTTGCAAAACCAGAAAGCGAGCATGTAATCTTGTTTAAACTGTTGTTTTTATATGTTTAAAGTTAGGAGTAATTGTTATTTCTGGACTTGTCAACATAAATATTCTACTGGAAAACTTAACTTGAAATGTTGCTTAATTATCCCCCATCTGTCATACCCACACCGCGAGCCAGCCAGCAGATCAGTGAGAACGAGCTGCACCTGCACCCAGCCCCTTAAAAGGGGCCCCTTGATCTACATGTGGTGCAAGGTATTGTTAAGTCTATATGAGACATACTGAGTGTTTCTCTCACTGTCTTTTCACAACCTGGGGCCTAGCCTAGCCTAGCCTAGCCTAGACGAGCCGTGACTTACTTCCTGCCTCTGCCTGCTCTGTTCTGCTCCTGCCTGCTAAGCCAGCCTGCCCTGCCCTGGGACGTCTGCATCCTTCTGTCCGGTTCCTGTCGTAACCTTAATACGTCAGAAATGCATTATAGAAAGAGTGCCTGCAAGAGGTCAATTAGTGCCATTTGGGATTCTATTGTATTCAGAAATTCCAGGTAGGTTTTCATCATTATTTTTGCACTGCTCTTACCTGTGAGGGTCATGGTGGCAGTATGTTGAGCAGGTCAGATAGGAGTGCTTCTTCATGGACACCAACTTGTTCTGGGGATTTCCTAGATGTTCCCAAGCCAGCTAAGAGATTTCAGCGTGTCCTGGGCCTTCCCCAGCTCCCTTAGGAGATGTCCAAGTAGCATCCATATAAGATTCTCAAACCATCTCAACTTACTCCTCTTAATCTGAAGACGCAGTGGCTCTATTTCAATGTCCTCACGCCACAGCAGGGGTGGACATTCGTATCCACAAAGGGCCAGAGTCTTTGCAGGTTTTTGGGATAACCTTTAGGTCAGCTGTTCAAACCCAGGTGTGAGGACTCTTCAGCCAATCAGTCCCCTAATTAGTAATCTAGTTAGGGAGTTGCAGCAAAAACCCACATACACAGCGGCCCTTTCCAGGATATGACTGCTCACCCCTAGAGGGGAAACCTCATTTCAGTCATTTGTACTTGCAGTCTTATTTTGCTCATTACCTAAAGTACAGGTGAGAAATGGGATGTAGACTGATTGGCAAACTGCAGGTCTCGTTTTTCAGCCACTTTATCAGCATGGACCCCTTCAGTGCAGCCACTGAACCAACCTGTCTTTCAATCTCACATTCCATGTCACTTTCACTTGTAAACAAGATTCAGAGGTTCTTAAACTCTTTCACTAGGGGCGGACTTTCCTGAGAATCCTCACTTCAAAGGAGTAATCCAATCTTTCCAGGAGAGTACCAGTACCTTGGATATGTAGCTGCTGATTCTCACCACTTCAGTCTTGTGAGGCTGTATATGCCATGCATGTTGTTAGCATCCTGGGTAGGACAAACGGATTACAGCAATTCATCGACTTACGACTGATCTTTCTGAAAAACAGCCTTCTGCCTGCTGTCACTCGGCTAACGGACCTCCGCTCGCGTGCCATTTCCTTACTAACGTCATATAGGCCACTATAATGGTAACAGATAGTGTCAGTTGGCACTTTGTACTTAAAGTAATGCTAATGTGCATTACCGGTTAGTAATTGTTTTGCTATATCACGTTGTGTCTTTTATAGTTTTAGTCCTTTGCACTCTGGATCTCTGCTAGCTAGCTAGCTGGGTAATGTGAACACGGAGATGCACAGTCCTCCAGCTTGGGGATTTTTCTGCAAACACTGAGAACATTAGCAGCATGTTGCTTAGAGTGAAATACAAGGCAGATAAATATGTCAAGGAGTTTGAGCTGATATTTGATTCCTTATTATAGGCACATAAAATATTCCATGCCGCACAGCCTGAGTCAAGTAACATTCTTGCCTGTGGGAGTGAAGAGGAAGCAATAATGTGGACTGTCTGTGGGTCCCCAAGGAGCGGGCTGGGAAACAGCATTCTACATGATTGCAGTGCCTGGGCCTTTAGATATAGATGAGAAATGCATATACAGCTAGAGAAATGAAGTACGGGTCCTGTAGGGGTACTGATGAGGTACTGATCCACCGTTATGCGGCCGCGTCTGGCAGCGCTAGTGCTGCAAAGACTGTATGACAGTTTCTTCCCAGCTAGTGCCAGCAGCTATGAACTAAAACAATGGTGATAAAAAGGTTAAAATACATCAAACAATATCACTTAAAGATTATATAATTTTATTATACAGTATACTATATACGTATGATCAGGGGCGCACGTAACTGGTACGCAGTTGCTGTATAAAGCAATTTCTTGTCGTAGCAGCGCAAATGTGCATTTTAACCTTTATGTAGCTAACTTGTACTTCTTTCGCGGTATAAACGCCAACATGCACAGTGATATCTTATCATAACAGCGCAAATGCACATAAAATAAATACACATTTGCGCTGCTACGACAAGAAATTACCGCGCGTACAAACGGCGAATGCGTACTTGCGTACCAGTTACGCGCACCCCTACGTATGATAATTTCCGCATATAAAATGTAGGGTCGACTTACGACAGGTCAGTCTGGACCGATCGCGGTCGTAAGTCGACGACGACCTGCATAAGCCAAGATTAGCAAATATAGGAAGATATTTTAATCTTCAACAGTTTTTGATTATAAAAGTTTAAGTATTAAACAGTTTGGCGCATGGACAATATTTATTGTTTCATGAGTTAAGTTTGCATGAGGTAGCCAACTGCATGCACTCATTGTAGTACATGTTATTTTTCACTTTTTTTATTGGACAAGTATCAAAATTTGCATACAGGATACAATTATATATGTAGACAAAGAAAAGACAAAGACAGCAGATAAAGGAAGAGCAATTGCATGACATTGCATCCAGAAACATAAATGTGGGTAGTATTAATATACACTGAGAGAGTATATACAGTGTTTAACTGTTCACCAGGAAAACTAATTCGAGGATTAGCAAAAGTTTGCATAGATCGTTTTACCATAACATAAGTTATCATCCTTTTTATTCTTGGTAAATTTTAGGGATTTGAATAAAGAGTACAATTTCCTTCAAGAAAAATGGGAAGGATGCAACTATTTTGAACATTTTTGCTTGTGAATATAATAATTCCCATACAAATTGAAGATGTTAAATGACATTCTAAGTGAGTATTGGATGCCTTTTCATAGGTGGTATTAAATAAATAATCTCATTTTGGGTATATTTCGTATACATCAGCAGTATTTTCGCTAATCGGCTACACAACAGGTCACTGCTGGGTTAAACATAAAAGTGCAAGACATTGTAAAATTCACAAAGCCTCGCTGGACGTTCATTTGCAGGGGACGGATGCAGAAGCTGCTTAAAACAGAAGAGAGCATGATGCTATACCGCAGGTCGGCGGTCCTCTCCTCCCTCCCGTAAGACGCATGGAGCCGGCGACTGTTACACTTCCGGGTCGGCTCTCTCCTGCTTCAGGTGCAGATCATTACCCTCCGAAATAAGCTCACCGGCCGAGAGGAAGACCAACGTTTTGGTAAAGCATTTCATCTACTATTGCTGATTTATATAATGTATATAGCCACACGAATGCCTGTTTAAAGAAACCAATGCTAATTTAATACTGCACCGATGTGATAAATTCGTTTCACTTTAACAAGCGAAGTAGGAAGTGAAACCAGGCTCCAGAAAGTTTTTCCATTCAAGTACAGGGTGCCATTGCAAAAGCAAATCACCAACTATCATTTCCTTAAAGTTGATCGTGAGTGATTAGACCGACCTCCGATACTCCTAGGAAGTGGATTTTATATTATCTACGAGCATTTTATATCTGAATGCTTATGTTGACGGTTGAGGTGAAATGTATTCATGCATCGAAAACTGCACATATGTGTGGTCTTGCATGCTGCTCTTACCGGGTATGCATATCGTCATAACACAGATATAGCAACCGGCATGCTCCTCCTCCGTAACGCTACGACGTTGTGAAGCATTATGCGCAGATATGATCTCAGCGCTGTGGGGCGGGATATCCGACAACAATAACGTCATATTTTTAGTTTGAGTTCAGCAGAAAGGTGCAGTAGTGGTAAACACAACAGTTTGCACAGAAATAACAGAGCGTTATAATTTATTCCCCTCCTTCGGTATACAGCATCTTTGTTGTACACACTTAGTTTTGATAATATTCATCAGCAGCTTAAAGTTCAAATTACCACGGTGCTTGCATACTTTGTTTTTAACAATATAATAATAATAATGCTAACAGATTTTTATTTTAAAAGAACACGTTTTTAAGAAAATATGCTGAATTAGTGTGCTTTTGTGAACAGTGACGCTTTCACAGTTATTGAGGGCTGTTCCCTTAGGACAGGGCTATTAAAATCACGGTCCTCAAGGCCCAAGCCCTGCTGATTTTCCAGCCTTCCTTTACCTGAGAACCAGGTGTGAAGCCTCTGTGGCCAATCAGAATCAGTCATTATTAAACTAAGACTTGAAGCAAAAGTAAAGACTTGAATCGATGTGAACAGATGGAGAGTCAAACCTGAGATCCTAAGGCAAGGGTTTTCAAATCTGGACCTACATATCAAATCCAGGCCTTGTTTTTAGTTCTCCCAGGTGGTTATTTTATTAATTTACTGATTCTGATTGGCCGCAGAGGCTTCACACCCGGCTCGCAGATAAAGGAAGGCTAGAAAATCAGCAATGCTTAGACCTTGAGGACTTTGATTTGAATAGCCCTGTACTAGGCTTTAGTCATGACAAATTAGCTTGCTGTCCTGGATAATCTAAGAAACTCATATCGTGAATAGACATGGCATGACTGCAGGTGTACTGTGTAACATATGGCTTAAGCTGACAAATTGACCCAGTTTTTCCTCACTCCAGTTTTATTTCTGGTCTTTTCTTTCTTATTTTTTTGAGGGAGGAGTTCCCACACATTCACAGGTACACTTTCAAAGAATTTTCTCTCCCATTCATCTCAAATTTTCAGTGAATTACTTTTAGTGAAGTGGGTCTTCATTCATTATTCATTCATGCTGTCTACTGTATATACAATCCACAGTCTACAGTGGCACGAAATGACATTCCCCAGGGCCGCGTTGCAGTACATATACGTAAAGTGCAGAGACTGTAAACAAGTGTAACACATGAGGGAGAGGGGGAAAGGAGAATAATAGCTAATGAATGATAAAGAATATGCATACACTGACTGGCAGGGGTGCTAGGGGTACCCACACAATATAACAGATACAGTGGCGACACTAGAAATAATAAATACAGGAGATGTAACAATACGACAGATTTAACACAGATGTAGGTGAAGGTGCAGTGTTGGGCAGTGTTCACTGGATAAAATGGCTGTTGCTGGTGGTAAGTAAGCTCTGATGCACCTTCTGCCAGATGGTGGGGGGCAGAGAGAGAGTGTGAAGGATGGGAGCGGTCTTCCATAATGTTGGAGACCTTGCAGATGTAGTGATCGAGGAAGATGTCCTCAGTGGGGGATAGAGGGGTCCTGATAATTTTTCCATCTGCGTTCATTTTCTGTTGTAGGGTTTTGCAGTCAGAGATGTTGCAGTTCCGAAACCCGGCAGTGATGCAGCTGGTCAGGACACTGTCAGTAGTTCCCTTGTAGAATATGGTCAGGATGGGGGCAGGTAGCCTGGCCCAGGTACTGCAACACAGTCAAATGATAAAAAGTCAAGGAAAGATAATCCATATAAGCCCTATTTAAAAAAAAAAATAATTTTTGACCAATTTCAAATTTACCATTTTTGTCTAAAATTCTTCAGAAAACAGTTGCTGCACAGTTACACATTCATCTTACAGATGATAAAATGTTTGAACAGTTTCCGTCTGTGTATATCATACACAACTCAATTTTCATAGCACAGAAACAGCTATGATTTAAAATTACAAATGATTTACTAATGGCTGCTGACTCCGGGCTGCTAACCATAGTGGTGTTACTCAATTTGAGTGCAGCCTTTGATACAATCTCTCATACTATTCTGTTAGACAGACTGGCGTCTATTGGAATCACTGATGTTGTCTGTATTTGGTTTACTTCTTATCTCTCAGGTTGTATTCAGTTTGTCCAATTAAAAACTTTTAGATCTCAAACTGTTCCAGTTGCTAGGGGTGTTCCACAGGGTTCTGTTTTGGGGCTTCTTTTATTTATCATTTACCTTTTACCTCTTGGAAATAATTTTTAGGAATCTTGGTGTACATTTTCACTGTTATGCAGATGACACCCAGCTCTACTTGTCTACTAAGCCTAACTGTTATTCTACTCACTCGTCTTTCTGAGTGTCTGTCAGAGATTAAAACTTGGTTTGCCACCAGTTTACTTCAGCTTAATAAGGATAAACCTGAGGTTCTCCTCATAGCTTCTTAATCAACTCTTGCTAAATTAGATTATCTTTGTCTGACAGTTGATGGCTCTGTATTATCTCTGTCCCCTCAGGTACAGAGTTTGGGTGTCATTCTTGACTGTACCTTATCTTTCAAGATGACATATTCATGATATTACTCGGTCTGTGTGTTTTCACCTCTGTAATATTAATCTTTTACATTCATCTCTCACGCCGTCCAGTACGGCTGTCCTTGTACATGCATTGGTCACATTCTGTATTGAATACTGTAATTCCATCCTATCTGGACTCCCTCTCAAGCTCCTCCATAAGCTTTAGATGCTTCAGAATGCTGCTGCCCGCATTGTCACTAGGACTCCCTCTACTGTACACATAACTCATCTTCTTCAGCAGCTTCACTGGCTTCCTTTCAAATACCCTATTCATTTCAAGATTTTGCTGTTAACCTTTAAAGTCCTTCATAATATAGCTCCTCCTTACCTCTCTGATCTTTAACATACATACCCTCCTTCTAGTACTCTTAGATCCTCTCATTTCTCCTCCCTCGTTGTGTCCGCTGCTCACCTGACCACACCACACCACTGTTCGATTCGGGGCCTTTAGTCACGCTGCCCCCTGTCTGTGGAACTCACTCCCTCCTGATATTTGCAGTATTGACTGTTTCTCTGCATTCAAATCTCGGCTCAAAACTCATCTTTTTAAGTGTGCTTATTCACTTTAATTTTTAACTTTATTTAGGTAGTTTTTAATTTATTTGATTATGGTAATTTTTAATGTATATATGCACCACACAGAAGTATGTATGCAAATTTTGTGGACTGCTTTTTGCAAAGTGTCCTTGAGTGCCTTGAAAGATGCATTTAAATAAAATGTAGTATTATTATACTTTTGATGGTTAGTCCTGGTCTAAAACGCAGAACTAGGTATCTGCTGGTGTGGTGTGGATGAAATCTCTGTCAGTTTATTGTTTCCTAGTTTTAAAAAATAATCAACCTTCTCATGTCTGGTGATCAGATTGTGCCTTTCAATGTATGTTTTTATCTCTTTCTGATAAGTTTCTGCTGCAATCCACCTTAGACTTTGTTTGAAATGCAAGGTGTGTTCCTCCAGACTATTAGCCTCACTTTGCCAGCTGGGTGGGCTTGATCTTGTACTGATTTTGTCTATGATGTAGATGAACAGGCTAATTAATGTAATCTTGGTCTTCGGCCTTAGGTGTTTATTTAAGTCCGTTTAATCTTAAATGGGTGTGAAAGGGTGATATCAGTCTCCTACCTGTTTTTGACATTGGTCACGCTCATGCTAATTATATCGTGCACGGCATGGCGAAGCTGTAGGTCTTCATTCCACATCACACGTGGGAAAGTTCTTCGTTGGCTCAGCGTGTTACGGGCAGTGCTGCTCAGCCTGGGGAATCTTGGTGCCGAGAAAGTCTCACCATGCTCATTTTCACTTGTGGTACTGCTCCAGCATGTATACAAACTTGCGGTCTGCTTCAGATGAGCAACATTTGGTCGTGCTGTGTGTGATCTGACGAGAACAGACACCAGATTTGTAGAAAAATTATGGCCGTACTGTATAATTAAGGCCCTGGGATGGAGTACAATGTTTTATTTTGAATTTGAGACTTAAGATTTTAAGATACTTTCTGTGTCTGTCTCCTTTTTGTTTACTTTTTTTAAAGAGTAGTAATATTCTTCAATGTTTTTTAATTGTTTTTAGTATTTTTGAAGTCTTGAAAGGAAATGATCTTTGAATTTTTTTTTTTAAGATTGTTGCTATTCTTCCTGAACATACCAAGTGCTGAATTTAACTTTAGTTGGTCAACATAGAATAAGCCGGGATTTTAGCCTTGACATTTTCACAAACACTTATTCAATGGAAATTCTAATGTAGCAGGCAGACAAATTTACGGTTTTAATAATGGGTGTATTTAGCAGCTACAAGGACCAAAAGATATTTAAAAGCTCTCCGTTCTAATGTTAATTTGATAAACATGAATAGGTTTCTGGCGGTCCATCATCCAGAATAGCTCCTGTGCGTTTCCTCTTCAGGTGCTCCCGCTTAGCGCTAGTGCCGCTATGGAATGTCATCTTTTTGTTTTGTAATAATTTGAACTACTCCCATAATTACATAGTGATATTAAAGGAAAACATTTGTTATAATGAATTGGAACATTTTAGAAATCATAAAAGTAATTTTATTAAAATAAATAAAACGATGCGTCGATTTTAAAATATTGATGTCGATGCATTTTCAGAGTTGAGGTCATCCGCTGGGTCGACTGATCGCGACAACCCGTGTGTGTGTGTGTGTTTGTGTGTGTGTGTGTAGATTCTCAGTAATACCGAAGGTACTTCCAAATCTACGGTTCCCCTCGGATGAACTTTCTGCTCGGGCCGCCTGCTGCCTGCCCGCCTGGCCTTCTCCTCCTGCAGTGTATTTAGGACCACATGAAAGATCCCGGGGAGACAACGAAGTGCACCTGGTGTTTGGGCCCAGACGCACATGGCTCCAGTCCTGAAGGGCGCAGGGCGTTCTGGTTTTCATTGTATCTGAGCCCATAATTACCTAATTGAATTCAGCGTGTGTTTGATTGGACAAGGTTAACCTATTTCCTCGCTCTTAAAAAATGCTGGAGATTTTCCGAGACCCACTGTACCGTTGCCCTCTAAGGCCGCTGTTGTGGACTTAGCTTGGCCTGAAGTTGCAGTTTCCTCCTTTGCTGCATTTTGTGGAGTCTGTTTTGTGTGGGGGCAAGCTTATAAATTTGACAAGTGGACAGTTTTATTTATATATGAGTTTTATTTGATTTCTGGCCAGGGTCTTCATAATTTCTCAGTTTGCCAAGCAGGATGGATCCTGGGATGTGTTTTGGAGTATTAATCCTTGAACAAATAACTTTGAATTTAATATTATTCCCTTAATGTCAATAGAAGTGGAACAGAAAAGCCGAGAAGTAATCTTGGCTGGTTGCTCCTACTAAACTCCCATTAGAAGTTTATCACAAACCGTTAAGTTAGTTCAGTTCAATCCCTAGCGGTAATCCTGGGCGGGCTGTAACGAATACATGGCTATTTGTCTGTCAGTGTTGAGGCTCTAAGTGTGAGTGCAATATGGCGTTCAGTACTTGAGTCTGTCAAATGGACCATTATATTCAATTCAACTGAATTTAGTTTTATACAGCTCCTTTCACAAGAGAGTCACCCCAAGGCACTTTACTTGGGTGTGTTGTGATGCAGGACTGTATCATTTATACAGAATAATTCAAAAACGGGGAATTAGGAAGACAAAGAAATGAGAGAGAGAGAAAGCCAGATGACAACGGAGGAGGGGAACAGAAAACCCCCAAATAGACAGGAAAAAAAACCTCTGGGGGTCCAAAGTCAACTGGCTGCCCCCCCCCCCAGGCATGCTAACACTATAGGTTTTTATGTGGTTACATGCAGCATTATATTTTCTTGCAAAGCAGAGAGAGTAGCGATGAGCTCGAGGTCTTTCGTGCTCTGATGGCCCCGAGCTTCAGACTGGGTCATGCAGGCTTCCATCTTGAGCCAGGGGCATAAGCCTGGGACTCATTCAGAGGAGAAACACTTGGCTGACGTCGGTCACAGTTTAGGTCTCACCAAGTAAAGGGGGAGGGGGGTGTCCATGCTCAGATGCTTGCTCAAGTGAAGGGGATACTCAGTGTGTGAGCTGGATCACAGAGAAGCTAACCGCCGCTCGTGTTTGTGTTTGTGTGGGCAAGTACGGCCGCCAGAGAGGTCTCACTGTGTCTATTCAGACTGAAATCTATCCCTGAAAGGCCCGTCTGTCAGGTCCTCTTCCTGTGTATGCCAATACATTGTTCTTGAAAAACATATTGTACTACGGGACTTAATCGACCCCATAGTCATTTTTGGGAAGTTTTTTGTGGTTACTTGCTTAGCCTTATAATCGCGTAACTCTTGGTGACCAGCAATTTATGAGACGTACTGTTTATGTGTCTGATTTCAAAGGAGTCACTTGTTAAAGAGAAAAATGCAGATGGCAAGTAATTAGTAGATTCGTGGAGTAATTTCATGTCTTTAATTTGGCCCAGTAGTTTCTTAATTTTACGTGCTACTATCTTGCCACTTATGTGCCTCACCTGCTGCCCAGGATCAAACGAGGCACAGAGACCCTCCCTGTATGGGTCTAAACTAGGAAATAATGCCAGAAATCCTTAAGTGCTGGACCTGCTCTTCTACTGTGCAGTATGTTTTCATACCTTATTTTAAGAGTGCTGTTGAACAGCCTTGGTGGCCTGTACTGAAGTTGTGAATGTCTCCTCCATGACTCGACGGAGGCTTCAACCTGCCCCTCAAGCAGGAAGCCTCGCTGCTGGCTCCCTCTCAGCGTTAATGCCATCCCGTAATGCTGTAAATCACGTGCGCCATGAATTAGAATGAGCTCCTTTCACATAGGTCGGATCTGGCTCTCGTTTGGCTTTTTTGGTGTTGGCAACAAAGGTTGTGATGTCAAGCTTGAAGTTCAGTGGAGGAAGGAATGTGACATTTATGAGGTTCTTAACCAGTTTTCAAATCTTTCTCAACTACTTTGAGAATAAAGCCAAGCATTTTTATTTAGCTGTCTTTTCTTTCCAGTGGGGATGTTGCTCATCAGTAAAACTTTTCAGTGCTACTATAAGAAGAGTCAGGTGGTTCCTGTATGGATAGTCAGGTGACTCCTGGGTTACACTAAATTCTTGGGAAAATAGTCTCCTGAGTCCTTTATCCCACTCTGGAAACAAAGATGTCATGGTAAGAAGGAGCAGATTTTGAGCAGAGCTACTAAGTCCTGGCCAGTCTTCTCCAGCCAGCCCACCCCCATACTTCCACCTCGAGGTTACATCCCCCCGAAGAGGCGAGCGGAGTGAATTCGGAGACCCAGCACATCATGAAGTACGTGGCAAGAGAAAGGCAGCCAGTCGTGGATATTTTCTCAGTGTAAAATGAAAAGCGTTTACGTACAGCAGGAGAGCGCCCAAGCCTCCCCAGCCTCCTGCAGAGCTTCAGGATGAACGAACTGTCCGCCCATGTGTTCAGATCCGGGAGCAAATCCCCCCTTCAGATGTCCACTAGGGCCGGCCGTCTTTACGAGGGCATTTTCGAGTTATACCTCATTTTAGGTGGTCATATGAGCACAGTCAGACACGGAGTGAACCGTGACCAATTACTTTTTGTGATGCTCAAGTACTTCCCTGTTTACGGTTTGCGCTCGATTGCTCTTAAAGACCAGGGCGGCACAGTAACCAGACAGGAGCCATCTGCATCACAGGAGCTACTCCTGCTTTTATAGGAGGGCAGAGAGCCATCATCAGAAGTGAAGGGAGAAGCTGAGTCCCATGATCTCCTCAAATGGCCTTCCCCTGTCCCCCCCCCCACCCACACACACACACACACAAAAACACACACTCTTATCTGCTCTAGTTAGGACTTTGATCTCCCATGTAGATAATCTGTAACCATTTTCAAAATCCTAGGAGGTGTTTAAACTTCTGGAACTTTCTCCTTCATTCTGGCTCTTGTGATTACAGGAATAAACTGCCCTGACTGTAGATAAGTACGCAAATGTACGGCTGTTTGAGAAATAATCCATTTCAGAAGCTGAAACTGACATCATGTAATGTAATATTGTAATATTACAAATGTAATATTGCTCGCCAAAAAAATCTAAACTCCTGTTTTAATATTAAGCTCTAGTTTGTCTTTGACCGCAGCACGTGTACATGTTTCTACAGATAATTATATTTTATTTATCAATCCTTCCGCTTTCCATAACCTCCTCCACATATGGAGCGATGGCGAGGACTTGAACCCTGGTGCCAGAGGTGTGAGGCAACAGTATGAACCACTGTGCTACCCCTTTATTTTATTCATAAACTATATATATCATATATTGCAGTGGTCACCAGCCCTGCTCCTGGAGATCTACCACCCTGCAGAGTTTAGGTGCATCGCTAATTGAACACACCTGGTACATTAGGGCTGTTCCTGAACTGCAGGATGGTAGATCTTCAGGAGCAGGGTAGGTGACCACTGATGTAGAGTATATCATAAAGTTTTTAGAGTGTAATGGCCCTTGTTGGAGAAGTCTTATTTTGTGCACTTTCCCCCCCTTGGTCCAGACCATATGGTTTTCATTTGATTTGTAATTTCCAGTGTAGAAATGTGAAAATCTCTGCGTAGGGCTGTGTGGTGATTCAGTGGGCGGCACGGTTACCTCACACCTGCAGCGCTGGGGGTTCACTTTCTTCTCCTGGTTCTGTGTGTGTGCAGGTGGGGTTTGCATGTTTGACCTGCAGTTAGGTCTGTGATCAGTGGCACAGTAGGGGCATAGATACCCTGGCAGATTAAGGGGGCCCAGTACTTTTAACAGGGGCCCTTAAATACATAAAATTATATAACAATGGGGCCCAAGGAAAAACTTTGTCAGGGGGCCCAGAATTTCTAAAAACTCCCCTGCATGTGATGCATGTTGTCCAAGGCGTCACCCTGCTTGGTCTCCTGTGCTTT
Source organism: Mormyrus iriodes (assembly GCA_011763525.2). Classification (NCBI taxonomy): domain Eukaryota; kingdom Metazoa; phylum Chordata; class Actinopteri; order Osteoglossiformes; family Mormyridae; genus Mormyrus; species Mormyrus iriodes. The sequence continues at coordinate 27,556,780 of JAAGVU020000061.1, read as the reverse complement.
TTGGGAGTGGACTCCAGTCTTGCTGCGACCCTGTATTCGACCAGCTCTTATGCAAGATGGATGGGTGGATGGATGGATGAACGCTACATGCTTTTCCTTCTTTGCCTTGACCCCTTTGACTGAATTGACACAGGAGTAATGAATCTAGCCTGGTGTCCCGCAGGGTGTAACCACACAGTTGATTTCTCCGGTCTCACTGCTTTGCTCCTGTAGCTCAGTAAGTAGAGTGGCGCACTAACAATGCAGACGTCATGGGTTCAAATTCTGGAAAGCATACATAAATTGTGACCCATCTACTGTAAGTTGCTTTGGCTAAAAGTGTCAGATAAATGAGTGAATGTAATGTGATGGCCTGAATATGCAGTGAGTAGCTTCACCCTGCGCTCTCCTGCTCTTTCTCATTTTGCCCTAATTTGTCCCTTCTGTAGGTTCTTGGCTTGCCCCTGAAACCTTTTGCTTTGTTATTAATTAACCACCCTCATTTGCTCTCCCCCCTCACCATCTTCCTCTCACCTTCTTGCTTTCTCACTACATCGCACCGTTCTGAGGATACACGTCGGCCCCTGTCTCGCCGTAACGGTCCGGTTAAATTTAAAGAGATTTTTCTTGCACTTTGCCAATTGGCCTAGAAATGTTTTATACCGGCATAAATCTCTAGGAGAGTCTCAGCAGTGCCATATATCAGGGGGGGCGGTGACATGTTTACCTTGTGATGGGCTCCTTGGGGGGAGGCTATGATATAAGCTGGGCTTTTGGCCGAAAGGTGCAGGTCAGATGGCTTCTGGGATACGTGGGAGTGGCCGCCCTGGACACGTGGTTGCCGGAGAGCCGCAGTACGTGCATGGGCCATCACCTGGGTCACAATAGAGGTTCGTGGCCATTCGTTTCTCTTTGATCGGTCTTCCCTTCCTAATTCAAAATGAGAAAGACGTCACCAACTCATGTTGGAGGAAGGAGACTTTAGCCGGGACTTTCCAGCAGTCAGTCCAGAGGTAGGCCCAAGGTTCGTTAGCGCCCTGTGAGGGATCTGCTCCAAAACGAGCCCGTGTCTGACTGCTTCCTGTCCAATTACAGTTAACTGGCGCTCTGTTTATTTATCCATAGGCTATTTTAAATGGATCTCTTTCAGTGTCAAGGTCCCTGGGGAGGGGGCTTATTCCCCCCTGTGTACGAGGCTTGGCAGTAGTGAGATGGAGGCAGGCAGTTCTCTCTGGACGAGGTGTAGGTTGCCATCCACCCCCCCCCCCCCTGCATTTTAGTGCAGCCATCATTTACCTGATATTTTACAGCAGCCTACAAAGACCCCGATTGTTCGGGTTTTCATCTGTCTTGTCTGAACTGCGTGTGTTTCTGTGACCCCCCCCCCCCCCCAATTCATTTATAAAACACAGCTTGAGTTATGTCGACCCCTCCCTCACCATGGGTTTGCACGAGGTAAGGTCCGTTGTTTGCCGCTGCTAGTCTGCACCGCTTATCGTACACTTATGTTGAGTCAACCCGCGCCCCCCCCCCCCCCCTCCAACGTCACCACCCGCAGTCATTCGCCATTCGCACGCCCACAACGACGGAGAACTTACAGCCGCGTG
>JAAGVU020000061.1:27524343-27551604 GCA_011763525.2 Mormyrus iriodes | reverse complement strand
ACCCCACCCCGAAATGGATGCTGAGGAAGGAGAAGAGCATAAGTGTTAGTGAGGTCACGTTGTGTCTGCCACCCCCCCCCACATCCGAACTGAGAGGCAGATCACATAGAGCTTTGGTTGTTTAAAAATAAACTTGCACAGGCAGGGAGTCTTTTCAAGATGTTGAGGCCATGTCCTTGGAATATGCTGACATTTTGATGCAAATGGCACACTGATTCTGCTTCTGCAGAATTGTGCATTTTTCAATGTGCATTGATTGCGTTTCCTTTCCCCAATCACGGATCATGTCAATGTTTGCGATTAACAGACCTGTCTCTCAACGAGCATCTCTGAGCTTACAGCATGCGTTCATTAAGGCCCGATCAGCTGATCGGGATTGACCCTCTGCCCCTCGTGTCTTTTATCTTCAAAGAAACTTCCCCCCCCCCTCCACCCAGCAGAGCTGTACCAGAGCTACCTGGCCATCCTGCCTGTCAACTGGCCGTATATTTTAGAGGTGCTTGAAAGGGTTTCCGGAGACCTGTTTGGAGTGAAGTATTTTCGAGTCACATTAAAGACACACAAACTGCATCTGCTGTTCAAATTTTTGTAGGCGTCCTTCCAAGATTGAGAACATGACTGCACATTATCTCTAAAAGCATAAAACTGGACACCAGGTCTGGGGATACAGGTTCGAGTGCTTCATCAGGACAGTCCTGTTGTTACAGGTAGATCCCCAACATGTCCACTTCCTGTTAACGCTGTCGGTGTTGCCTGGTCCCGGCTGGCGTGTCTCATTTGATGCCTTTCTACACAGAATAAAAGGCTACAGCTTGTGCTACAACCACAGAAATCTCTCCCATATGGTGCGTCCCCCACTTAACGTGAAGTAGCGATTAAATGGTGAAACAGTGTACCGCCGATTGGCCGTGTCTATGGGGGGTGGCACACACATGTGTCTGTTCGTGCTTGTGGGAGAGAGCTAAGTACACCATGTGAAGCACGTTGACTTTGAACATGTTTCTTGAAACGAACTGTCGTTGAGATATTTAAACGTCCATCCATCAGTTTTTCTATTCTGTTGAACCTATTGAACCTAATGGCCTTGACATTTTTTATTCTGTATTTGTCTCTAGACGGTACCAGATACCAGGTGCTTCTCATTTTAAGAATGACACCCTAGCTGTAGTCTTCATCAACACTGTGATGATGGAATAGCACCGTCTGGTGTTCATTGATTTTGTCCATCTATCATCCAGTCATTTTCTAACTGCTATATTGATCAGGCAGACTTGGAGCCTACCCAGGCAGCATAGGGCATAAGGCTGGGATGCATTATTATTGGTATTCTTTAGATCTGTCATATGAAGAATTTTCAACCCGGGAGGTATCAGGTCTGAAGAGGTGTGTGGAATCCTGGAAAGAGAGAATAACATAGTGCAGCACAAGCAGTGTGAGATTGAGTTCCTTAAAGCTCCTCTGTTAGATAGAGAAGGAAATGGATGTGGGATGACTCCAGGAGGGCCCTGTCCTGTGGAGGATGACTAAAGCTGAGATTTTGAAGAGTTTCCCAAATATTGTGACTACTTTATCAGTTCTCAGGTCTAAGTAATTTGTTTCACGTGGACTGGGGTGCAATCGGTCTGGAGCCAATCTCAGCTCGGGTGGGATGCCGGTCCATCGCAGGGCCGGCACAATCACATTTTGGGGGTTTTAAACACAATAAATTGACTAGTCAGAGTGCTTGGAAGAAGCTCAACGACACCGGGAGAACCATACAAACACACTAGGCAGAAGTGAGATTTGAACCTCCGACCTTGCCGGTGCGAAGCTATAGCATTGCCCTATTCTGGCTATTCTTTTAATGGAAAACCAAATATACCGTTTCACAAACGGCAGCCGTCTGAGTTGTGGGATCTGTCACACGTGGCACAAAAGGATACCGTGCTCCACACTGTCGCTAGGGCTAAGCCCCAACGGCAGCCCCCACCCCGGCCTGCTTCCTCCCATTTCCTGGAATCCCGGCACGGCCGCGGAGGTCCGGAAGGCCTGCCACGTCCTGGCCCTCGCCGTCCAAGGCGCAGTCATGAAATTGACTGTATCCTGCCTGCCTGCCTGCAGCAGCCTGCTAATGCCTTTCATTTCAGTATCGGGAAGCACGAAATTCCTTGGCGGTTCCAGAAAATCACGGGCCTCCTGCATGTAGCTCCTCGCCCGCCTTTATCCTCCGTGCTGCCTTAATTCTCCAGAATCCAGCAGTCTGTGCATTTTCCAGATGCTCCCTGCCATCCTGGCCAGGGACTTGAACTGTGCTGGGCTCTCTGAACACTGTAGAGTGTCCTTTTGATCCAGTTACACTGGGATCTTGACAATGTGAAAGTCATTTCTGTTAGTTTCTGTTTTTACCCTCTCTGGGTGTCCCTTTGGTTTAAGTTTGGGAAATTAGTGGGGGAGAAGGGTAGATTAACTGTTTTGTTAAGACTTGTTGATTACAGACATTGAAAAAGATGGCTGAAGTGGATGTGGAGCATTCTCTGAATATTGATTAAAGGCCACATCTGTTGCATATTGTGTGCCATTATGTGTAAATGATTCTCTTTATGTTAAAGAAAAGAGGAAAATTTCCGTTTTGATACACAGGCTGTTTCCATGAGTCACTCATGTGGGGATGGCACATTCACTCGTAAATAACTTACTGATTGATTGGCCTTTAATAAATCCATCTCGACCCCCAGGACAACCTTATTTTTCCAATTCCTCATTGAATGTGTTGTGTGTGTGTGTGTGTGTGTGTGTGTGTGTGTGTGTGTGTGTGTGTGTGTGTGATGCGTTCAAAATAGCTTAACATCCATTATATTTAATCCATCTGTAAGCACGCTCGTACAATGAAACCTTCTTTTTAAAACTGTCAGTGCAAATTTTTCATGTCTGTGCTATTGTTTCCAATGAGGGCAAAAGAATGCTGAGGCCAAACGGAGAGGGCTAATTCAAGCAAGACGAGATGGGTGGGGGGTCCACGTCGTTTGCTCCCTCGTGCGCGCGAGCGCCAGCCGGCCAGCTGCCGTCCAGTACTATATGGCTGCAGCCTTCCCAGGCCCCGCCGCTCTCAGGCCCCTTCCGGTTGGGTTGACACATGCGCAGAGAACAAAGAAACGTTTCGCGAGTTTTCTAAGTGAAGTTTGTTTCGAAAAACATACGCAATCTGTTTCATTATTGTCAATGTGTTATAAATCTAAATGTTTTGTATCATTATTTTTTCCTTTTCGGTTAACTGTTTATGCAGAACAATTCACACAATAGCATTTTTATTGATATCAGCAGTTGTCTAGGATAATTTGGCAAGGTCGTGCCTAGATATTTATCACTTAAAATTTTAAGCATTCTGGATATTAGTTATAGCATTCTTGATGTTAGAATGATTTGGAAATATATACCGCAATATCTATGGCATTATTCATTCTGGATACATGAAATACATTTACATTAGGACTAAAATAGTACTGAAGCAATATCATTACATAATGATCATTTTATTCTCTCTTGCGCATGCGGGGTCATAAGAGTGGCGAGGCTTCAGAATGCGTGAGCCGGAAGGGGCCTGAGAAGGGTGGCTGCAGTCGAAACGGAGACGGTACCCAGGAGCCGGCGATGTCGCCCAGTGCGACAGTATTTTTCTGAGAGATTCTTAGCGTACGTCCTATGCTGCGTGGGACAGGCAGCCAAAACCAGCAGGTTTAGGAGTGAACCGAGGTCTGCTTTGAGTTTTCGGGCGATTTCTTCTAATTACTTTGTCTCGTCTAGGAGGGGACTCTTTAAAGCGATCCAGAGCGCCGCCAGATTAACGTTACAGACTGAGAAAATCCTTTAAAAGAGAGCGGTTCTTCGCTCCCGCAATCAAAAAGAACAGAGAATATGTTTACGAGGCCTGCCGTAGCCACACGGACTCTCTACACCGAGAAGGCAGTGACGACGTCTCCCCAAACCCAGAGCCCGGGTTTTACTGCGACGGCTTAAAAATAGACATTTCTTAAAACTGCGGTTTTTAATAACAGCGGGTAAAAATGTGCTGCGAGTTAACTGCCCCATCTAGGAAAACCAAGAGAAACACAGAGTCCCAAAACAAATTGGGAGGGCAAATAAAGAGATTCTGCTGTTCTCGGGGTACGAGCGGACCGCACGTCTGGGCTGAACTCGCCCGGGGCGACTTCAACGGCGAGCGTTCGGTCAGCCCCGGCCTGACGTCATGCCAGTGCGTGGGAACGAGGAAGCGCCGTCTGCCCCGTCGCTGGGAGCGAGGGTTCGCGCGCGGCGCTCTCACTCATACCTGCCAATTATCCCCTGTGCCAGTGACCGACACAGATGGCAACATGGTAGATTTACCGTGTTTTACCGGCTAATGATGAGACTGTGTTGTTCCGTACACAAACATTGTTTTTATCTTTGTCATATGCATGTATATTTTTTGATGTGTAATCATATGTATTTGTATATATCTGTATTTGCATGAGTATATTCACATACCTATGCAACTACTGCCAGAACTGAAGTAAGAAGCAGGTGTTTCAGTTAGTCAAGCAGCATTGTTGTGTCAATGCAGTGTGTTTACCTGTTTAACTATTTTGATGTTCAGTTATGCAATACAGCAAAAATTCTGGGGGAAAAAAAATGTCAGCGGTTTTTATTCTACCTAAAGTCTCAAACGGTCAACTTTGTTTTTGACCGGGTAACCTGCATCAGTGTTGAAGGTTGTTGCCTGCAAGTGTATTGTTAAGTCTGAAGGTCTTTGTGATCAGATTCACATTTTTCCAACTGCTTTGTCTGTCTTCAGGTGCTCGTGAGGATGGATGATGATGATTTCGGGGGATTTGAGGTATGTATCATGTACCTTTTAATGATGGGCCGCTTGCACACTAGGTTTTACGCATACTGTGCCTGGCTGCAGCAGTTTACAGCTCATTCAAGGCACATTTTGTTTTTGTGGCATTAACCAACGCATGCACATTATTCATTGACTTGTATTGTTCGTTTTTTTTTTTTTTTTTTTAAACTTAAGTGAGGCTCCAATTGCTGCTGACGCTGTGCTCTACAATACATCACCTCAGTACAGCATCTTCGAATCAGTTTCATAGAAAGCGGAGCGTCTGTGTTTTGTTACGGTATTAAAAATAATACCTTTGGGATTTTTACATACTGGGGTACACCGCAACATTGTCATACAACCCAAGCCTAACTCAAAGCTTTAAAAGCATTCCTGAGTAGTTATAAAATGACCATGGGATTGTTCTAGGTCTTAGATCTCCACTGTTGAGCTTATGTGGAAGGTCTTTTTGATTCCCCCAGTGGCCATTTAGAAATGCATGAAGACCCATCTGTTCCAGGACCTCGTCTTCTAGCCGGGCGCCGTTCTGTGTTTCCTGAATGTTCTTAATGTTGCACTCCTGGTCATTGAATGGTCCTATTAGATCCTTGCTTTGTTGGAAGATGATGTGTAACTCTTGCCCCTCTACTACATGCACTTGTAACTGGATCTTTGGTGGAAGCTCAGCCTAGTGCACTAATGCCTAGTCAACTCCTCGATTGCACATAAGTTTGTAATGTGCTGTTTGCCTCACTTGTCCTCAGTGCATTGTTCTGGACAAAAGTGTCTGATAAATTATAATTTAAATTATAATTATAATTTAAAAATTTTAATACAGTTCAAGTTAGTTTGGACACACCTACTCATAGAAAGGTTTATTCATACTATTCTTTACATTATTCTCACTTCAGTTGCTGGGTTCAAATCCCGTGGTCAGCAGAGTTATCGCACCATTGGGCCCTTGAGCAAGGCCCTTAACCCCAGTTGCTTCAGGCACTGGCTGACCCTACTTCCTCCTCTATGCCAGTTTCATGAGGTGGCCTCCTGGGACGCTTTTCCAGCTGTCCTGAAGGAGGTCCCACATATGTGCTGAGCACTGATTGGCTGCCTTCCCTTCACTTTCTGATCAAACTCCTCTAAAACCATTTCTACTGTCTTTTAGGTCCAGTAGCCAGGTCATGTGATGCGACACTATCACTCTCCTTTGTAGGCGGCTTGGCGTGTCCAATCTAATTGTGGCAACTGATATACAAAATGTGTAACACAGTCTGTTTCCTGCATTTAGTTATTGTGAATGCTTTTAGCATATCATGTTTTTAAAATTAAGTTCTGGTCTTGATCCTGCTGGAACTGCAGTCGATTCTCATGAAACCCAGGTTCATAGATGTTATAAATTATATGCACATGAACTATGAGTTTGCTATTAATAAACCAAATACAATTGCACTGTTTCCACTTGCATGATAGCAGCTTGGGTGAGAACAATAGATTTTTTTTTTTTTTTATCCCCTGGATATAAGTGTTTCAAGCTTGAAAGCAGTTTCTTTTTTGGGTTCCAAGGAATATGTTCTCTTACACTTTGGGTTTGCCAGAGAATGTTTAGCATTGTTGCTCAGTGGCCTGAGTATCTCCATTTCGGATGTGGCGGCACTCCACGCTTCTGATGAAATGAGTTATCCGCCACATCTTTTGTTCGACCTTCCAGTAAAGTATTTCAGCATCTTCTCCCACATGCAGTTTACGGGTGGGAATTTCTAAACACTAGGAGGGTGCGGAGGTTTCCGGGGAACTCAGAATGAATGAATATGAAGTGTGTTTGTGTGTGTGTGTATGCATCTGATAGAGAGAGAGGTGTGTGCTTTATTTGCAGTACAGCGCACATCCCATCTTACTCTTTTTCGAGGTATACACACATACAGGTTAGAGCAAAGCCTGGGGACCAAACACAGGGCCAGCCATGTATCCCATACCCCTGGGGCATGTTTGGGGGGTTAAGGCTTTGCTCAGGGGCCCAGCAGTGGCATCAGTCTGACATTTCTGGGATTGGGGGGGGGGGGTCCACGTCAACCGTCTGAGGCCAGGCATGTCTTAGCCCGCTGAGGCACACCGCCTCCATGAGTCAGAAGTGCTAATGAAATGGTTCTATGGACCCGCCCATCCGTCCTGTGTTATCTTCGTGCCTTCATGCTGAGTGAGTCAAAGTAAATCAGCATTCATTCAACTGGATTTTGTTTGCATCATTGTGACAGGTATAGCAGCCTGTAGATATTTACCAGCATGCCTCATTATAGATGTAGTTTCCCACCATACAAGTGAGTAGAATTTTCCATCATGAAGACTCGATTTGTATCTTTTGTGACGCTCTGGATTTAAAATACTGTATATCAGGATTGTTATTGTGTTATATAATGTCCCTCAAAATAGCAGTTAGCTATCCCTGTCATTGTGCATCACCAGCACCCAACCCCCACACTGAAGTACCAACATGGGTCCTGGTGTTCGTTCCAGCTAAGCTCTTCTATGGAACAAAATATGATGATTAGGAAATTGTCAAAGACTTCCTGAAAAGGCAAAATTAGTAATATTTGGCAATTAAAATATTTCCTCTTTCCCAGATTGTGCAACCTGAATCATATTTTTTTTTTTCTCATAGATGTTCTGTAAGAATGATTGAATTGTTTCTTGTTCTTGAACCGCTATTGATGTTTCATTAGGAGTGCTTGCATCAAGTTAATTCTGCCTGTTTTCATATCGTTCATTTCGTGAGAGGTAACACAGAGCTGATGTCACACACCAGGTCGTTTTATATTTTACTAGAGCAGCAATTACCACTGTAGCCATATGCTTCTCAATATAATCTCTGATTTCGGTTCTGAGGTAATGGGCCCAAGTCTCCCTGCCCGTGTGGTGATGCACTTTTCCAGGTATACCTCCTTTTCCCATAGCACTGTGGGCCAATCTCGACTCTCATTTTAATTGAATGTTTTGTGGAGTTAAGGCGCAAATGAATTTTGCTGCTTTGATAGCAATCAGGAGAGGTCTTAGCTGCCAGTAATTTTATTTTTGCAACTGGGTTGTGAGGATTTCGCTCAAAATTATAGTCTGTCGCTAAGGCCTCACCTCGCTTCATCTCCAAAAACTGAAATGGGGGGATGGTGTTTCCCTTTAAGCAGCAGACTGACTACAGCTCTAGATAAAAGCTTCTCCTCTGCTCGGTTTGTCTTTTCAAAAGCATCGGTTATTGGCAGGTCTAACCATTTGTTTGGATGTTTTCATCTTTACCAGATCCATGCTATTTCTAATAACTGTTTCTGATGTCATAATCTACAAAAAAGATTAATAAAAAGTGGCATTCATATTATTATGCAGTGTTCCATATGGCATCTGGATGCTGTTTGAGATCCTACAAATGACCCTGAGCTGCACTGAATGGTGACGTGGTCTACGCCTGTTAACCTTGCTGTCTCTGTTTTGCAGCCTCCATCTAATGTCTTGCATGTTGTTTTATTTTCAGGTCCCCCCCCCCCGATTTTTAAAACTTGGGCTCGCAGGCCAAATGGGAAGGAAACTTTTCAACATTTGAGGGGATAACTGTTTGGGTTAAACAAAGCAGATAACCCTAAAGAGTGCCATGTGAAGGGTGGTCTTCAGGAACACGGCCCAGGGCTGTTTTGGAGAGTCACTGTTGCTCCCAACAACAATTTCCTCCCCGGCAAAAAAAAAAAAAATAGAATAAATTGCTGTGACTTGATTGTTCCAATAAGCTGGGAAGTGAATTGCAGCTGGGAATCAGAGGCCCTGGACGATCCCTGTGTCCGTATCGCCCATGTGTTTGCCTGATTGGAGGAGAGTGGGTCTCTTTGCGTGTTTGTTTGTTCATTTGTTTGGACGGTTTCTTTGTATCCCAGTTTTCATTTCCTCCCCTGCCCTAAATCATAAATTTTACCGAAATGGAGAACATCCCATTGCAATCAGAGCATCTAAACAGTGGAACCTTCTTAATGTTTTTTTTCTCGCTTCTTGCTTGTGTTTTTTCTTGTCTCCTAAAACCCCGTGACTTAAACTTGCAGATAAATATTATTTTTGAAGAGTACATGCAGTCATTTGTTATATTTAAAACATTAAAAAGATGAAAAGGATTTTGAGAAGAACGATTACCTGGACATATTTTCCATTTGTAACAGAACCGCAGACAGCAGCTGGTTCAGTAAGAGTAAGGATAGTTAGGTGTAAGCATGTGATCTTGACTCAAATCGGGACACTGCAGCAAAAAGGCCTGATTTCTTGCTTCTAGACCCGTCACTCTTTTTGGCTGTGATGTAATAATCTCCCTGTGACCTTTGACCTTCCGCAGGCCGCCGAGACATTTGACTGCGAGGATGCTGCTGCTCAGATTCCCATATCCCCTGCCATCCCGTGGGCGGCCTTCTCCTCGGGTAAGCATTGCTCCTCTGTGGCTGCAGTTGGGGATACTGCCCCCATTGGTCTGTATGCCCAATGACACATAATCTATCATATTAGTATTATAATGTTGTAACAAAGGTATGTATTATTCATACGCTTTTACTTTGAACTTCATTTGCCTTTTTCTTTGACTGATTAGAATTGTAGAAATCCAGAGCTTTTTAACTGGAAAGGAATTTAAAAAAAAAATTGACAATGATAAGCGCTTTGAAGGTGAGTGGAAGTCTGCCTTCATTGATAAATTTATATTATAGAGCTTAAATGAAAGCCTATTTATATGTGGGTGTCTTGCACTGGGGGTACTGGTGGCCTGGCACCACTCCTTTGATCTGCTGAGCAAGATCAGACACATCTCCCGAATTATAGAAGTATGATATTATAATATGCAGGGTCTGAAAAAGATTCAAAGTCCATCTTTATGGGATCTCTGACTCCACAACAAGTGCTGGAGCAGAAACGTATGTAATTTTTTTTAAGACTTAATTTTATTTCTAGGCACGTATGAGCACATAATGTCTAACTTGGGAGGGTCAAGGACGCCACTGTAGGCTGGTTCTCAGACAATCACCAGCCACAAAAGCTCGGCCCCGCTCATTGTTTCACCAAGCAGCGACCCGATGGGCTCCGAGGCTCTTTCTGGGTCGTACAGCAGAGCATCTGGTGCAAGTGTGTAAGTGTGTGTGTGTGTGTGTGTGTTACTGTGTATTTATAGATGCTGAAGGTCTCACTCTTAGTTCACAGTGCAGTGTTATTGTGGGGCTGTTTTGATCTGAGGTTCGTGGACTTTGCCAAAGAAGAACTCTGGCTGGAAAGAAACACATCTCTGCCCACTAACTGCCAATTACAATAAATAAGGGAATACGGAATCATACCGCCCTCTCCGCCGAGGTAAATATACAAATTTGCTCATTTGCTTTGTAGCAGTGAGTAAATTAGACAGATTCCTCGCCACTGGCATGGGATGAATCGGCTTGGAGGATAATCCAAATACATCTGGGTGCCAGGAGACGCTTTCTGTGAGATTGTGGTTTTCCAATAGTCTAAACCGATCATGCAAATGCGTTACCAACAGCCAGCCAGAGTTTTTATACCCCACATAAAGCTGGGAGAGGAAGAGAAGGCGTGTTGCTGTTTATTCTGTGCCGGTCCCAGGCTGCTCTGGTTCGGCCGGCCCTCTAAACCAAACTCCTCTGTGACTTCACACAGGAAACGAAACGCAAGGGCAAGTAAAGGTGCTTCTAGGAAAGCTGGCTAAGTAAAAAGCATTTTAGAGATGCACGACAGATTGGTTAAGATCTTATATTAGGTATTGGCGTCGGTCTCATGTCGGTCTTGGCCATTATTAGCTGATATTTGTACTTCTTCAGTATTCAAAGTTAGCATCACTGGAGCTAATGACACAGCTACTAAAATAATGGACGATCAGCAGTTTTCCATAGTGGAGGTTGAGGGATTTCGTTGGGTTATTCGCCACTTAGAAGAGGCCACAACGTGGCATAATTTAAAAGAATAATTAATTAATCAAATCTAATAGTGATAGAAATTTAAGATTTCTGATGCATAGAATAAATTTTTCAATAATCATAATAGAATTGAATCGTTTTGGGGCCAAAAATTTGCACCCATAATAGGCGTACATTTTTTAATCATGTATTTATCACACGTGTGTGTTGTATGTCTGTTTCCTGCACTATTTTGCAGTTTTGGATTAGATGCCAAACTGCTTTCCATTGCCTGAGTTTGCACAATGATAAAGTTGTTTCTAAGACAGTGTATTGAATGGCAGCTCATCACCGCTGCAGTCAATTCCATCAGCTTTTCAAAATGCAGCACATCAGAAATAAATATATATTCAAATGTGGTCGGAACTGAAGATGGCCTGTTGCCAGAAAGGAAACTGTACTCAGAATCTGTATATGTACAGATATACCCCAAGTCCGAGCTGTTGATCTCTCTGTTGCTGGGGTCACATCAAGTCCTAATTGTGAAGGGATGGAAATCTGAATTGACTCTTCAGCCACTTGTCATCATGGGCAAAATGTCTTTGTACTTTTTTTCACAAGTTATTACACAGAGTGCAATTAGAAACCAAATAAGTAAATATAACCTTAGTGGTTCCCTTCTAATGCTCCTGTTTACATAGTCACTGGCAAGAACGCTATCTTGCTATAGCACATTCTCGTGGTTATTTTACGTGGATCCTTGCATGTGGATTTTGGACACCTAATTCACATTTAATACTGCTAGCGGAAATTACAAATATTTTTAATTCATAGGAAGAGGTAACACATTTGAAATGGCAAATTAAATTCTCCAAGACAAATGCCTGAATTACGTGAATAAATGGAAGATCAATAAATCATAGGTAACATTTTTAGATTTACTGATCGTCACGTGAAGGTGCATGTTGGTGGCATGAGTTGTAAGGTCATTTCGTTGGTTTACCTGCAGTACGCTGCATTACAAAGGGTGTCAGCTTTACAAAATTTGTCCAGGATGTTGCATATACCTGCTCCTGAGTTTCCATTACTACACACATTTTTCCTCTCAATCTGGGACTTTGCGTAAAAAGTTGTGTACGTGCATTTTGGGAGTGTCTTTGTGCATGAATCTCTCATTACGGGCTCTCCCAAGGGAAGGTTTGTCATGAATGTTTTGTGCCCAAATTCTTCTGTCACCCAAATGAAAAGCTTTGTGTTCCTTTGCTCCAAAAGTCAGGACGTCAGCTCCTGGAGCACCTGAGGATTGGAGACGGAACATCTTATATTTTTGTTTCATTTGTGCCCAAAGTGCGCAAAATGTGACCCTTTTCCTGTGTAGTTAAAATGACTGCCAGCTCCTGCTAGCTCGCTTCAGTGATAATATTTAAGAATAAATGTCTTTGGCTGCAACTTTAGGAATTCACAACATGAAAAAGGGCCAAAGAATGAAGTAAGATTTGGCAAGGTACTTTAGTGTTTAGGCACAGATTCCTTTCAGTCAGTTTGAAGGACGCTTGAAGCTCTGAGAGCTCATGTCTTGGGCTGTCGAACTTCATCTTCATCCATTTCACCCTAACAGAGCTGTCGTGATTGAACATAGCCTGTGACCTACTTCTGGGTCAGTAAAGCAGTGTCACCATTGACCTCATCCAATACCCAATGTTTTGCTGTTGCTGCAGATTTGTCTTCCTGATGAAAATCTCCCGTTCCACCACATCCCATAGTTTCTGTACTGGATTGAGATCTGGTGATTGTGGAGGCCATTTGAGTACAGTGAACTCATTGTCATGTTCAAGAAACCAGTCTGACAGCTTTGTGACATGGTGGTTTATCCTGCTGGAATTAGCCATTAGAAGCTGGGTACGCTGTGGTCATTAAGAGATGGACATGGTCAGAAAAAATACTCGGGCAGGCCGTACTAATGGGGCCCAAGAAACTTGAGTGTGCCAAGAAAATATCCCCCACACCATTACGCCATCAGCAGCAGCCTGATACAAGGCAGGATAGATCCACGCTTTCATGTTGTTGAAATGCAGATACCAGCCCGCCTGGCATCAACAACTATGCTAACTCCAGAGTCAGTTAAATAACCTTTCTTTCACATTCTGCTGTTTGATGTGATCTGTATCTCCATGGTTTTATACCTTGTGCTGCTGAGATATGACTTTCTTGTTAGATATTTGCTTCAACGAGCAGTTGAACAGGTGTATCTAATACAGTGGCCAGTGAGTGTATAAGAGGATAATTCTGCTTCTTTCTAGCGTTTATGCAGTGATGATGCCTTGGGTAATAATTCAGTAAAATAATGTAGTTCGTAGGGTTCTGATCCAGCATTATCCCATACAGTGGTCATATTTGTTAGCAACAGTTGATTTTTTTTTATTTTTAATGAATCTGCAAATAATGTACCAGTTTATCAGTGCTTTTCCACCGCACCAAGTACCGTACGTTTGGTAGTTCAGGCAAGTACAGTACTTCAAGGTGCTGGCTTTCCACTTCTGTAAAATCTGGTACCGGCGCTGAATGACATCACAATGCGAGGCGGGTATTTTGTACTGAATTAAAAAATTGCCTGTAGTATTTATTACAACAAAATCAGACGACGATATTTGGAAATCTTCCAATACCGTGCGCCCTGAGTATACAAAATATTTTTTTCATTTCTTGTCATGTCATCCTGATATTGTTGTATCTGTTCTTCTGACCAGATCTCAGTTAAAGCCTGGATCTTTTCATTTGTCCGCGCATATATTATTATAACTTAAAAAATAAAATAAAACGTTATCATTGTTTTCTGTGTTTGTAACTTTTTCAACACGGCGGTTGTATTGTGTTTGAGGCAACTGTTTGAATAACCAATCAATAAGAGAGCATTTGCAGGTCCCACCAAAAAGTACCGAAGTACCAAAAAAGTGCCTTGGCTGGTTTGGTTCTGGTACTCGACCGGAAGTTAGTGGAAAAGTGAAAGTACCAAAATTACGGTACCTGGTGCGATGGAAAAGCACCCTAAGTTGGTCCTTAGTTAGTTATAACCCAGAACAGAGTATTACTTGTCCATTACCAAACATGAAATACAGAACAATATTTCACAGAAGAATATGCACAAAACTAATGAACGGAACAATCGAAATGACAAATTTTAAAGAAACGGTGCAAAGACGTCTTGACTAAATTAACGTAAGAGTACAACGTGCAAATGTCTGCAAAGTGCAGGGGACGATGTGTGCTCAGGGGCAATGTGCAGATTAAATCTGATCCATATTACATGTTTGATTTTTCTTTTAAGCGTTTTGACTCGATATACTTTTACTTTTACACTTTTACGAGTGGATGTGTTTAGCGGTCGCAGGGTAATCAGTCTCAGATGGCCGCCTGGCCCTTGACGTCTCCTCGTCTCGGCGTCTGCCAAGCAGCCGTCCTTTTAGTGTCACCCGCCTTGTCTAACGCCAAGGGAGGGGTACGTTGGGGTTTGGGGGGAAGGGGTGTCCGAAGCATTTACAAGCCCTGCTGAGCCCTCGCTCTGTAAATCATCGCCCTCAGTGGCCCACACTGCCAAGACGAGTGCCGCCACAGTTAAAACGGAATACTCCTAAAGTTAACGATGCGCTCTGCCTTCCTCCCGGCCTTTGGCCGTCAGCATTCCCAGGTCAGCTTTGGGGAGGGTCTCTGTCACAGCTGCCCAGCTGCAGTTTTCTCCTGTATGTTCTGCCGCTGTCACCACATTGCCTCCTCCCCCCATCCCCACTCCGGTTCCTCACAGTCACAGAGAGTGATACGCTTAGGAGGAACTCCTTGGTGACAGTAATAATCAGTTCCGGTTCGGTTCTTAAATAAACGTCTCGTTCGTGTTGTGGATTCAGTTCCAGGCCTAAGTGCTCCTCCGGACATCCTCCTGGACCAGCACCCTTCATTCCAGGTGGACTCCCAGGAACCTGCACCATCTCCTTGCAGTCCCCCAGAGCAGGTGGGTTGCCCTACCCAGGCCGTTGGCGTTGCACTCGTGCGGACACGCCTCATTGTAATGCCCAGCATTTGCTACGTTGGAACTTTTTACAGTGATTTCAGTTCGGGCCCTTTATGCTGGTTGTGTGCACAGACCTGCTCCAGTGACGACGCCTTCACTGAGGACCAGGGTGCTGAGTCCATAGACACTCCTGATATCTCAGGTGGCTTGGAAACCCATGGCCAGATGCAGCAGGCCCTGTCCAGCCTGAAGACAAAGCTGATGGCCAGCGAGGAAGAGAAGGCTCGCATCCAGCAGGTCAGCTCCATGTGGCCCTTTGATGCGTTGAGAATAAGATTAAGCTCATACATTCAAAAGATAATATCCTCGTATTATAACTACTGCTGTTATGTTATATGCACTTTGGCATTAAGTCATATAGCAAAATAGCAAGCTAGCAATGCTAGTATGTATGTATAGCTTGACTTGAAGAGACCCATGTTAAAGGCAAAAGTTAACGTGCTACATTGCTAGCATGCTACACCAAATTAAATCACTGCCCTGTCAACGTTTAAGTATCTCCATTAGTCTGTGTGATTTAGTCCCAAGTAGAGTGTGAACCTGAAGCTAACTAATTGTATATTTAGGTGTGAACTTCGCAGGTGCAAGTGTGGTCTTTCAGTCACGGCCAGATTAAGGTCAGTCCCATGTAGCACGTTAGCGATGATGCGTCCGCTTCCATCGGCAGGACTTGGAGGAGCTGCTGAGCAAGCAGGCCGAGATGGAGGAGCGGTTCAAGACGGAGAGACTTGCAGAGGCTGAGTCTCATGAACGACGCTACGTCGAGCTCCGGGTAAGAGGGAATGTGGGACTCCTGGCTGGGGCCCCCCTCCTTCTGAGCGTTCGCTGGTTCACAAAGGGCCCTGCTGTTGTACCTTAGAGGGGCAAGTGGAGGGTAAGCCTAGCGTGTCACGCTGGACTCAGCACTCAGTTTCTAAATAGAAGCTAAATATATCCCTGTAGAGATTCAGTGCCTTTATTTCCTCTCCTTCATCACGCAAAGCCGCGCCTCACCCATCGTAATTAAGCACAGAGAGTATCTGTCTGAGCAAAGGTGTGTGGGCAGGCGGGCCTGAGGCCTGACAGGATTACTGCCCCCCTCTTGTTAATAGGCACTTCCTTCCCGCCAGACAGGGCCAAACACTTCCGTTTTCGCGAATGGGAAGACATGACCCGCCTTGCGGGTTCACCAGGACAGGGTGGGTGGCCGAAAAGGTGACAAGGGGCCAGGGTGTGCCGGCCCAAGGCGGGCCAAGGGGAAATGTGCCTGCGAGGGCCTGTGGCCTATCTGGCTGTCGTCCCAGGTCCCATCTGATTGGCTGATGTGCTTCTATCAGAGACTTTATTTTTTTTTTCCTTTTTCTTTTTTTTGCCTGCTGATGGTTAATGTTAGGAGGCATGTCCAAGCACAGTGTCCAGGTGACCAATGACGATGTTCCCATAGGGCGTGCCAGCTCGCTGTCGAGACTGATGCGAAAAGCAGAAATTGACTGAAAAGAGCTGCTGGAAGTCTGCTTTCATATGTAATGTAGGATTAAGTGTTGGCATGCTGAATGCATTTTTTAACTTAACCCTAGCAGTTATTTTTCTTGTAAGTGAAAGTGGTATATAAGTTTAAAGTGATTTGAATACAAGTATATATGTTGATATATAATGTAGAAATCTATGTTCTGAGGTAGGAAAATTGTTCTTTCAGTTTCTACTTGATTAAGAAACATTTAAAAAGATTGTAATTACAGATTAAGAAGTCAGGCTCGAATGGTTTTCTTCTACAGTGAATGCGTAGTAACACAGGATTAATTTTAAAAACTCCTGCGTGACTAGGCAGACTTCCACCCACCAGAGGATTTATTTTTTTAAACACAAGGAATGTTATTTGCCACTTATATGTAACTGCTGCTACAGGGAAGAGCTCTTTTCATGTTTTTAAAAATGCAAAGTTGACCAATATCAGATCCTGGCGATCGGTGAGGAATTCGCTGTCACTGCATTAAATTGGTGACTGAATATTTGCTTCCCCGCAGTTCTGATTCCCGAAGAGCCAGGTGGAATCATTGCCCAGCTCAAAATCACAATTTTATAGTGACCATTATTAATCCAAAGTAAATGTGATCCTGGTGATTGTTGATTTTATATCAGCACAAGCTTGAAGTAAGGTTCTGAATGAAGATAATAATGCAAGACGTGTATCTTGGGTGGCACGGTGAGTCAGGGGGTAGCACTGCTCCCTTGTACCGCCTGTGTTTGGATTTGAATCCCATCTGTGGGCATGGAGTTTACATGCTCCGCTGATTGTGGGTTTCTCATTGAAGTCCAAAAGACATACAGTAAAGTCAACTGACATCTGTAAAATGCTCAAAGTGGATGTGTGCACCCTCTGAAAGTTGGCTTTTTACTGGCCTGTGTGATCATTGAATAAGTTTTATGTTCTTATCTATGAAAAGAGTGTTGCACACAGCTTTTTCTTTGTATTAATAAATATTTGTTATACATGAAAAATGCACTGGTTCTGTTGATACTTATATGTATTTTCAGAAAAGGAAAAGTAAAGTCTATTGTAAACAATAAAGTATGGTATTGTAGCTTTCATGGGACATGAAATCATTTAAAAAAGGCTCTCAGATTTGACCCTGTGCCTTGTGGCATAGGCTCCAGGCTAACCCGACAAACCTGTGTACTGGGTGAGTGATTGGAAGGGGAATGGATAAGCATATTAACGCTTAATGTGTGCTATCTTAATTTGTCAAGTAGTGATCCAACATTCTGAGAGAAAAAATTTAACAGGAAAAAATTGGCAATTTCCGTTTTAAGCTATTAATAGACAATTCAAAGCAATGCCAGCCTCCTCGGTTACTGTGCTTCTTGTAACCACAGAGTTGTGTACATACATTATTATATGATCTTGTATATAAATATTTATTTTTCCTTTCATGTTTTTAATAGCGTGACGACAGGCTTGCCGTGGTGAAAGATGCTTGATAACCCTGAGCCCTTTTGATTATCAAAAGCAGAAACGACAAGCATGGGATTAAAGAACAATATTTCCCATGACTCTGCAAATGTTACTTATTGTGTGTATAACTAGCCTTTTCTGACGTCATGAGACATCTGCCAAAAAATATGTGTGATAGACACTGTTAGTTAAGCTGTTCACCCGATCACACTGAGGTGGTGCTCCTGAAACAATGAAGTAATGCTGTCAGCTAGGTCAGCGCTGAGAGACACCCGTGTGGCAGTTGTTCCCCACACGGCAGCTCCTCGGAGGCCAGGAGAGCTCTGTCTCATAGGTACGCTGGGCTAATCCATCAATGTAGATCGTGGATCGAAGGGTAACTGAGCGTGAAGGACCATCCACGTTGTCATGAGGTTAAAACAAATGCATCAGTGCATTTGAGACTGAAGAAACAATGGGTTAGGGTTAGGGTAGGGGATAGGGTTATGGACATACTTAGAATTTTGTGTTTCCAAAAACGGAACAATACAAACATACAAAAAAAGGCAAAGACCAAAGTACTGCACTTCACAGTGTTGATTTTCCGCTGGCGTTGAAACTGGTACCAGCCCTGAAAAATGTCACAACGCAAGGTGGGTATTTTGTGCCTAAGTTGAAAAATGTCCATAATATATTATAGGGCTGGATGATATGCAACATTAATACCAACATTGCATGTTATGCACATGCAGTTTTCACATCGCAAGGATTGTGATAGCTGGTTTGAGATCAGGCTTTTTCATACCTTCATTCTATACAGACATTGTAACACAGGGGGTTTAAGTTTCACTAAAACATTTTTACTCTGTCATAGGAAACAAAACTTAGCAAGCATTGCAATTTAATGACTGATCTGTTTCTGGATTATGTAGTATGTATATGAGTAAAAATCAGTTTGAACTGCTGTTTTGCTTTATAAATATTTCAATATTTATTACAACAAAATCACATTGCAATACTTGATTTTTTTTTTTTCCCCAGTATAGTGCAGTCCTAGTATATTATAGCAAATTCTTTTATATCTCGTCATGCCATCCAGAACTCCATCTGGTTCTTCCGACCAGATCTCAAAGCTTGGATCTCTTCATGTATTTGTGTACATTATTATGACTTACCATTTTCTGAGTTTGTAAGTTCTTTCAAGATGCTGGTTGTATTGTTTCGGAGGCAGGCTGTTTCCATGACCAATCGACAACAAACATGTTTGCAAGTCCCACCCCAGAGTACCGAGGTCCCAAAAAAGTACCCCAGCTGGTTTGGTACTTTAGGTACTGGACATTTTGAAACTAGTACTCACCCAGAAGTCAATTGAAAAGGGAAAGTACTGTACCAAAATTACAGTCCCTGGTGCAGTGGAAAAGTGCCCAAAGATTCAGGACTGTGAAATTCACAATAACTTTAAGTTAACCATGGAAAAAATGTCAAATATACACAGTCCAACACTGAACTTGGTAACTGGATAATGAAGACTCCCCCACCCCATTCTTATCTTGTTGTATAGTTTTCAGCTTGTTATATTGGATCGACCTCTTGAAGGCGGGGGTTTTGAAAGCCCAAAGCCGGGGGAGGTAGCTTGCATTGGCATCCCTGTGCCCCTGGGGTGGTGGTCTCTGTGTGTTGGGAGACCATAGTGGCCCCTCTTACTCGACCGCTTCAAAGTTTGCATGTGTGTCTGTCTTTTCTGTTGCCTGGAAGTGTAATTGACTAGATCATCCTTGCCAACAGACGTTCTCTTACTGGAGTAGGAAGGCTATTTGTTGTGAGCTTCACGGTTTCCAAATGGCTCTGTAATGTAATAATTGGAGAGGAGAAGGTTCTTTGAGGTCAAGTAACACCACCCTCTGCTGGGAGTTTGATAATTTTGTACATAATGAGGTCTTAGGATGGTGAAACAGAGAATAGCCATAATATCTGCCCTAAAATACACCTCAAGTCAGTAAATGTGATGTGCAGCACTAATTTGTTCTAGTCGCTAGCTGCTAGTTTGTGACAATTTTGATGAACGGCCGGTCTGAAAATGAATCTATAATGAAACATGCCCCCGGATTTGCACAGAAACACTTCTTTGATCAGAGCTGCCAGTTGTGCCCCAGTGATCTCCTGGATGTCCCCGTCTAGCCCGCAGTTTCACAGAGATTAGCAGGCTGTCTTCTCGTGCATGCGCATAGGAATCCCACCGACGCAGCCAGCTGGTCTGTTCCTAGGCTTCCAGGGTGAATGGAGGGTGCCTCATGTCACCTCCTCTTGGGATGTGAGCTCTGAAACACAGCCCCCGCTACCCCTCCCCTCATTTCATGTTGAAGATTATTAAGTGCTTAAGAGTAGTAATTGTTTGAGAGCAGTATGAGTTCTGTTTGGAATAGGGCAGTGAACCATCCCAAAACTGCAAAGGGACGGTAATTGCTCTGTAAGTTCAAAACGACAATTCTGTCGTCTTCTCTCTTTTGCCATAATCCTTCACGAGATCTGAAATCTTTTCCAGCTTGAACAGGCACATCTGCCTTCTAAAAGACATCAGGACGGTCCCGTGACACGTAAGAGCTGTAAGACCGTGTTTTTAGGAGTCCTGCCACTGAGCGGAGAGGGGGACCAGCGCTGCATTCCACACACACGCTCACGCAGCCTGGCAGACGCGTAACGAGCTCGATCACCCTGCGATGTGTTTCCAAAAGGAAACGACTGCAGTATCAGCTCAGCCGCAGGCTCTGTGTGGTCCACCTACAGCGGGCCTCTATGGAGGAGGACAATGTGGCCTGGCATCCAAAACGAAATGGCACAGAATCGAGGGAGTGGGTCGTGGGGTGACAATATGATTCATCTGCTTCCTGTCCCCCCCCGTCCCCCCCACCCCCCCCCGTGACTTCTTGGAGGAAGACAAAAGTCCTCTAAAGCCAGACCTCACAGAAGGCCAAGCAAGGGAGTGCTCCCAGACCGGCAGCAAAATGGGGGCTGACCTGAGTGGCCTTGGGAACAGCAGTGCCCCTCTGTGAGGTCCCGACCTGGAAAGAGGGGTCACTGGGATGTGTCCCACATATGTTCGTTCACTGCCTCAGCCCTCATCTGGAGCTCTAATTTTGGGCTTTATTGACATGTCAGCTGAGAAGAACCCATCACAGGCCCTCGCATTGCATTTCAGGAAGAGAAAACAAATATCTGTTTTGTGTGGATCCAAGTTCCTTTCCGCAGGTTGTTTGGTTGAGCGACACATCTGAAAAGCCATATGCAATGTGGCAGCTGGTCTGCTGTGGCTGGGGTCATTGTCCTGGGTTTCTGCTGGTGGGTGGGACTCTCAGTCCGCTTTTCCAGCATTTCTGTGGGACTTTAATTTCGCAAGCAGGTTTTGATTGAGCTTCTGCTGGAAGAGGTGTATCGTGGCTAGGTGTTGGATGGTATTGGGGTTTGTTAAAGGGACAGCTTGTGGACTGTCATGATATTGAGGACCTGAGTGCTTGGGGCCAGTGGGTGCAAATGTGGAACCAATATATTTTTGTGAAGCAATGGTTCACACGTAGGAATGTTTGTGGGATGGTGGGGGCAAAAGGAGCCACACACAGACTGAACCTATTTGGTATTTGCTACAGTAGGAAGGGGGCATGCTGGCTCACTGCCAAAGGTTCTAGGTGCCTGAGCACAGCATTTCAAGCCCCACTGCCAGGCGGTTGACCTTAACTTGACAGTTGACTGACAAGTTCCGGATTTTTTTTTCTTTCCTGTTTTGCACAATAAACCCTAACCGGATCTCTATTAGTGAACCTGATCTTGTGGTTTTACTGTGGGATCTGACGTATCACACTGAGTTCAGAAGGAGCTGCAGCAGTATTTTCAAACCTGTATGTAGGTTTTGACTTAGGAGATTCTCGTCCATCCAGCTATCCATACATCCATCCATACTACTTATCCATGTGCAATTTACAGGTGGGATTTAGCCTAACTGCATGTCTTCGGACTGCTACAGAAGCCGACATAAGGTGGGGAGAACATGCAAACTTTCACGCATTTGGGTCATGCGTTGGGGCGGAAGTGAATGCTTATAATATCAAAATGATGCAAAAACCAGAATAATTGCAGGGTTAATGCTTTTATTGTGTTATTGTGGTTTTCATGCTCTGACAACATCGTGTGTCGCTTGTTACCCTGTTGGTAGTGAATTTCACGCATTGTGAACTTACGAGTGACACTCTGCATGGACGGTCATCCAGCGTGAATGAGGGGGCCAGGGGGAAGAAAAACAGGCTCCTTTGATCGTTAATTTGTTACCAACTGGTAAATGAGGAAAGCGGTGGAGGAAATTGAGATTTATTTCAGCGGTGGAGCTGGCTGTGTGTTTTGGACTGCACCGCTGTTTTCTAAACACGGACGATGCATGTTGGTCAGTGGGGAGGTGAGCTGCAAGCTTATGCGCCCACCCCACTAAGTGTGTTTGGACTTGTGGTTTACAAAATCTCCCACCCCCCATGCTGGAAAGCCTGTAGAATGGTGGCAGGGGTACGTAAACATCCCCAGAATTTAGGAGATGCTCAAAACCAAGTTTGCCAGGAAATTCTGGTGGCCTGCACTCACACTAGGAAACTGCATAAACATTTACAGACTGTCCTGGACTTACGAATGGACTGCATTCTCAAAGAGTGGTCGCACATCAAAATTGCCTTTTTTTTTTTTTTTAATAACTTCGATCAGATGTGCTAGTTATAGTATGTTAGTTGCAAGTCGGGGACTGTCTGTATTAATTTTTAAATATTTTTTAAACTTCTTTTCATTGTGAATTGTAGCACAGTACAGAAGAGGGAAAAACTGCAGCTTGTAGGTTTATCTCAATGGGGGTGCACATGAAAGTATTTTAAATATCGTGAACCAAAAACCAGTGAGTTTATGGAAAGACCAAAACATATGGGTCTGATTTTCCGGGGTCCTTTTGCATGTGTCACGTGTTTCATCCATTGAGGGATCAGGCTTGGCTAGCCTTGCTTTGCTTAACCTTGCTTTGCGCAAACAAATGCGATGGAAGACTTTGGATTCTATCGAGGCTAGAAGTACACAAGAGGTGTAAACCCGCCTCCCATTCTTCATCAGATAGCTTTGCCCCAATTTGCTCTTCCCATTTAGAGTGCATCTTGTCAGATGATGTGTTGTCATGAGTGAGTCTCTTGAGATGAGTGTATTTTGAATATGTGGGACATGAAGCTGTTTGTGGGTAGAGGTGTATGTATGAGTTTGTCTAGTCCTGTTTCGGGAAGTGGATTAGGAAAAGCAGTGCCCTGGGCTTGAATGAACTGCTCGATTTCGAAATATCTAAGTAAGTGGGATTGTGGCAACTTCTATTTAATAGCGAGTTGTTCTGGACTGGCAGAGGTGCCATCTACAATGGTCACAAAGTCTTGGGACTCTTGCTTAATTCTGTAAAAATGTTTGATTTCATAACAGATGTCCAGTGACAAGCAGTGTTGAACATATCTGTGCATATCTTCCTCACAGACATTTTCTTTTTATTGTCGTAATTTTCTCATTTGCTTCTGTTCTTGCCATTTTATTATTAATTGCAGTTGTAGTCATTGGCTCTCAAAGGGATACGAAACACAAATGTTATAGTGTTTTATGTTAATGCAAAGGTGTTACTAATTAAAAAGTTGCATTTCTGTGATTTTTTCTGTGAGTACTGTTTAGTATAGAGATCAGTAAATTTTGAAAGGCCTTTTCAGTTCCAGGAACTGAATACGGGATCTAGTTTAGAAGGCAGATGTAGGAGTAAATAAAGAAAGTTTGGTTAGTTTAAAAATGTTGGCGGATTTGAGTCCAGATGTTAAGTGTGGATGTAATGGCTAGATGTGGGGTACGGTGAGAGTAACGGAAGGGTAGTTTAGACATGATAAGAATAGTGATAACTTATTAATTCCCGTGTGGAATTTTTCTTTGCCCCTTCTTACTCTCCATAGGGGTGAGGGCAGGCTTGGGGGTCACAGTGTAGGGGCAGTCACCTTGCAACACCCAGGAAGCTGGAGGTTAAGGACTTCTCTCAAGGGTAAAAGGACATGTGATTATTTTACGACGGTCGGACTTGAACCAGCGAGAAAAGCGTAGCCTGCTGAGTCGCACGCCACCCTGAAGGATTTAAGCAAGAGGAGGCGACACAGGACCTGTCCTCTCTGACACCACATCCCGTCTGGGGAATGAGCCCAGTAAAAAACTTTATGAATGTTAGCTGCCCAGTACATAAAGTCTGTGATGACCAATCCACATTGCGATCTATTTCTCTGGAGGAGAGCACTGCATACCCTAAGGATATGGCGTGCCCATAAGAAGGAGGAAATCATCTTATCCAATGAACGAAAGAATGATTTGGGCAAGAAAACAACTGGAGTTAAGAAATCTTGGCATAACATTAATCTTTACACAACTAACCGTACCGACTAGGGAAGGAGAGAGTGTGGATCGCAGCAGAGCGTCAAGCTTAGGTTTGTTAATGAGGGGAGTAAAGTTTACATTATGTAATGAGGAAGACGACTGAGTAGTGTAAACACCAAGATATTTAAAACCAGTTTCTGACATAATAAAAGGTAATGTGTTGAAAAATTGTAATGCAAAATTCATTTATAGGAAAGCATGTACACTTAGAAAAATTCACTTTAGATCCTGGAAAACGGGCCAAAAGTATAAAGTCAGTCTATAGTTATTGAACAAGATGTTTAGGGATCTGAGACTTACAATAAGAAGTCACCTGCTTAGAGAGAGACCTTATTATCCAGACCATACCTGTGAAAGCCCTGTATTGACAGTGTGGCTTTAAGCTTGATATGCAAGTTTGGTATGAGGATTGAGAAAATTGGGCGAAAGTTAAGTGAAAGGTAAACACCATGATGCCAAGGTAGGCCAACAGAGATGGAGAATTCTTTGTTGTATGTTTGAGCTTGGTTTGTTGGTGTGTTATGACCAATCAGGACTTAGAAGGCCTTATAAGGAATTGGGCATTACAGTATATCAGCTGGCTGCTGTTTGTGCTCAGGGTACCTGGTACCAGAGTGTGACTTGAGCACTATGCTGGATTGCTGAAAAATGGAGAAAAACTTCAGTACTTACCTGCGAAGTGCGGAGTCTTATTTTAAGGAGTCTACCTAGGGGTAGCTTAACGATTGCAGAGGATGATTTAATTCTTCCACAGTAGCCATCCGGCCCTGGAGAGCTACAATGGCGCATCAGTTTTGGATTTTTGATTTGTAGTAATTGTGGGTTTGATTTGAAAAGAAGTCTTGCGTTATACGGCTGTCTTTAGGTGACTCGGACGTGTGCAAGTCTGAATAGTAAGATTGAAATATTGTGTTAATTTCCTTGGGGGTCACAGTGAGCTGCTCGGAACTGTTGTAGATTTCTGAAATAAATCAAGAGGCTGACCAACATTTTATCTGGTGAGCTAAAAGAGAACCTCCGTGCTCGTAAACAAATCCACGTGAGTGAATTTTCTTCAATTGAGAGTAAATTATATTCAGTTTGAAGGACCAGTCTGTCTTTTTTATAGTTTGAGTGATGGAGTTACGGAGTATTTTTAGTCTATTTCTTAAATTACATCCACAAGTTGTTGGTGATGATCTTATTTTGTTTATTGTGGTTTTATCCCCCCCAGTTACCACGTTCAGTCTCCCGAAGTGCGAATGGAGAAATTGTCAGATCTGTTAGACTCAAGAATGTTATCAGTTGTGGTTGAAATTTTACTGCAAAACATACTGTCAGACAATAAAGCTGTGTTCAAAGAGGGCGTGCTGTGTAACAGTGCAAATGAGATATGTACATGGGCATGGTCTGATTCAACAATTGACGTATACCTTACTTGTCTGCCTCAGGGGAGAAGGACTTGATCAGTGAAACAATCTTTTCTGGACTAATTGTGATGCACGTGATAATAGAATGAGAATTTGTTTATATTAGGAAAGAAATCACCATGGATCAGTGCATCCAGCTTGGCTCTTAAACAAAAATAACATTTGGGACGCTGTTGGGGATGCAGCCTTGGAAGTGGGTCTATTACGAATTTGAAATTCCAACCAAATATTAGATAATGCAAATGTAATTTGGGGAGTACAGAGATGGTAATGTTAATGAAAGCAGTATCGTCCCAGTTTGGGGCATACACATTCGTCAGTGACACAGGAGCATGAAAGAGAAGCCCAGACAGAATGATGAAGTGGCCCAGCATGAAGCCCGCTTCTTATCCCGAAGGTGGAGAAACGGGATGAGCACAGGTTCGGGTGGGGGCTCTGCTCTGGGTTTTCCAGCAGGTGAACACTCATGTTCTGGTGGCTCATTAAGTAGGCCGCTACTTTCAGCATACCTGCCATAAACTGTTACATCAGCTCTGCTCTCGTCATCTTCAGGTATGCCTATAATGCGCAAGTTTACTTTATTCTACTTTATTCACCAGCACCGTGTTGGCAGCTTTCAGGCTCTCAGTGGAGTCTGTGGCTTTTGCAATTCTGTCGGTGTTCGGAGACCGAAGACTCTAGAATCATAAGTCAGTTTCCAAATGCAGTGGTAGTCTCACAGTCTGCCTCAGTGGATGTTACAATTGCAGCCATGGCCTCGTTGATAACAGTTCGCCGCTTAGCAAGCTCAGTGACCAGCAAGTCCACCGAAGGTTTGTTGGTGTTAGGTTTGGCCATAACTGCTAGTTTGCTACTTATGCTGGCTCCGTGGTGGGTAGTCTGTTCAGTTGTCTTATCTGACTCTGGACCAGACATTTTATGATGTAAGATGGTTCAGCAAGTAAACGCAAAGCCTTAATAAGTTAAATAGGTGATGCAAGAAAATAAATTCATGTAGAAAAGTGGATCTATAATCATAGATCCGCTCCCTTCCATCTATGCCCTACAACAGTGTTTTCCAGCCTAGTTCTCGGTGATCACCAGCTGGTCCATGTTTTTTGCTTCCACCCAGCTCCCTGCCATACAGTCCCCATTTTTGCTTCCTATCAGGACCTGGGGGGAGCAAAGACATGGGCTGTCTGGGGGTCCCTGAGGCCCAGGTTGGAAAACGGTGCCCTAGGCCACTAAAACCGTCAGTTTCCAGTGGTATTTTTAACATTTATCTCTCTTTGAAATATTGAAATTGAATTGAAATTTAGCATTGGCCTTTGTTGAATTTTTACACATCTTCATAAAGTTTAATAACAGCCTTTGATTTTGAGAATGAATTGCGTCCCACCCATCAGGTCCCCTAACTTTTGCACTGAGCTTCTTGGGATAGACTGCAGGATCACAGTGAAGTTGTATTGAATAAATAGATATGAATAAACAGTTAGTTGGTTGGATGACTGGCAAGGGGGTCGCTATAGTTACCTGTATTATCCCCTGCCAGCTCGTGGGCCCCAGTAAAGGGGGTTGTCATGAGGAGATCCCCCCCCCCCCCCCCCCCCCCACCGCGCAGGGGGGGGGGGGGGGCCGGGGAGGGGGGGGGGGGGGGGGGGGGGGGCGGAGAGGGCACAGCACACCCCCCCCGCCGC
>JAAGVU020000061.1:27502730-27515575 GCA_011763525.2 Mormyrus iriodes | reverse complement strand
TCGTGGAGTGAGGCACCAAAGGGTGTGCCTGCGCTGTGCCGTCCGCCTCTCGGCCTGGGCGCGTGAGCCGAGGTCGGACCCACGTCTGGCGAGTCACGTCCCGTGAAGCCCGAGCCCCGATGCTGCGTGGCGCTCCCTGGCTGCCTTCACACACTAGTGTCCTCAGACTGCTGGACATCTGGCTCTTTCCCGGCTTCATTTTATTTCCTGCTGAGATGTCGACATTTTTAAAACTGTACGTCATTTTGGAGAATGAGCTGAGGAGGGGAAAGACTCCGCGGTAGAGCCACTTTAGAGAGGCTGTTCCAGATTTAACATCCCAGGCAAAACCCATAGGTGAATCAAAATAAAATGCTGACTTGTATGGAGATCTGTTTCATTGATATTTATGATAATACTTTACATTAATTAAGTAATTTTATTTCTTTAAAAGATTTCTATAGTTCTGTTTGAATGAACAGGCATTGCACAGTGTTTTGGCAGCAATATATAATCAGTACAAAGTACAGTTTGTGGTATCCAGCTGTGATTCTTGAAGTGTGCCTTTTCACATGCACTGTTTATTCTGCTGTGGGACAGGGGTTTATGCGCGTTGGAAGGAAAAACAAAAAGCATATTATGGTGCATTTTGCCCACAAAGTAGCACTTCCACCTCTAAAGAGACTGAGATGTTAAGCCTCATTTATAACATGGTTGTGGAAGCGGTGTGAGGTCCAGGGTCACCGTTTATCACTGGGCAGGGAGGGTCCGGTCAGCGGGGCCTTCCAGGGGAAGCCCGTGACTGCGCTTCGAGGGGAGCAGGGGGTGTGACACAGCTTCCCCTACAGTACAGTCACCCACAAACACGCGACAGGCCCCACAGCCTCTCCCCTGGGCCGCGGAGCGGGACGCCTGCAGGAGAAGCCGCAGGTGCAAACGCCGGCGCACTATTTGTAGGTCCTGTTGACCCTCAGGTCTTGAGGTAAACTCATGGTTTTTGGCAGGAGTTTGGGGGAATCAGGCCATCCATTTATGAGTTCTTGTGATGCTTGTAGCTGTAAGGATTAGCATTTAAAAAGAGCGGAATAATGTGACAGCTAAACAAACAAACGAGAAGCTTTCGAAAATGTAAATATATACCCTGGTGTAAAGTATAAATAAATATACATTGCATAGCTTTATATGTTACATAACGGGCTTTCCAGACTTTTTGGACTCTTTTTTTCCCCATTTTAAACCAGGGTAATATTTTATGTCATGTGTGTTCATTCATTATTAACACAATATGTACTTCACTTGGGTTACTTGGGTTACATTAATGTAAAATCAGATTGTTGACTTTTGTCCAGTTATTGCTGAGATCATTCTGATGTAGGTATATGCTTTGTGGCCCAAACAACTTCTCTTTGCACAGCACAATCCCTAATGTCAATGGCTTCAAGGAGATATCCTTAAATCTGCTGTTCTGATGCCTTTACCAGTAAAGTGCTGCCATCTGCACCCCATACTTGACCATGATGACTTAAAGAGCAAATATTATCTGCCATTTACTGGAAGTGGCCCTTGAATGTGTTTGTTGGATATAATGATCATTCTGTCCATTTTTGTCCTCTCAGTCACAGACATGGACACCTCCCTACAAATTTATTCCTTTCATTTTAGAAAGTTCTCCATTATTGTCGTCTGTCCATATGCACTTTCCTGCTGACACATGCTTTTGTTGGTTTGTTGGGGGCCCTTGTTTTGTCTCTTCTATCTAGTTCCTTTCTATTGAAGTCGTTCTCTCAGTTGCACACACAGCAGCTTTCCTGCCATCGCTTGCCAGGAACCGGCTGTTGATGACTGTGATTGGCACTTCTGACAGCCAATAGCAAGCAGCTTTTGAGTGACACCCTGCAGGAGCCCTCTCTCCCGTTTATCAGGTTAATATCCTGGACGAAGTTGGTGGTGGCTGGTCTGTTTTCCAGCAGAGAGACTTGTCGTGGCTGTTTTTTTTCCCCACTCTCCTGCCATATCTGGCCAGCCTGGGTCTCTCAGGATGTCCCTGTCCTCCACATTGGCCTGCCCCTCACTTGTCCCTGTCCTCCACATTGGCCTGCCTCTCACTTGTCCCTGTCCTCCACATCGGCCTGCCCCTCCCTACCGGAGCATCTATTCCCCGGCCCTCGAAACCCCGAGCAGATGTCATACCACCAAACCCCCCACCCCGCGCCACCACCGTTGACACCACCCGGCGTTTTTTGTCAGCATATGAGAGACTGTGCGCACACCCCGAGCCTGTGTGGTCCTCCCACCCGCCCAGGCGACGTAATGCTGGTCCCGTTCCAGCCGCAGCTTGTCGCCTTGCGAGTGGCTCGTCTGTTTGGATGCTCTGTGACGCCTGAGTGCCCAGTGCTCTCGCCTGCTTTTTCCACTGCGGAGGTGCGGCATGCGTGGAAATGTTCCCTCTCGTCCCTTAATCTTTGTTTAGGCTCCTGTAAACAGCAGTTATAAAATGAATGTGTGCATCAGTGAAAGTATTATGTGTAAGTATGTAAAGTGAAAGTTATACCCCTCGACTGACAATCTCAAATTTTATTAGTTAGATATTACGGTGTATTATTTTTGTGTTCATATATTCCATTGTTTTTTTTTTCTCTGTAATTGCTTGAGCAGATTTCCGGTGAATTTGGATCTCCTGGAGCCCATTTTAGGAAGTACAGGGCATTAGGCAGGAGATGAACATACCTGTCAATTACTGGAGACAAACTGGATATTACCTAGTTCTTGATTACAATGTACTGTACTTAGTTTTGTCTTGTTCAGGATTTCATAGTAATTAATTCCATGTGTACCATGCTATGATTTTTTTTGCCTGATGCAGCAATGATGAGGAAACTTTGTCTTAAACTGCTGCTGATTTTAATGTTCAATCTTTTCTTGCTTTTGCTCCCCCCGTTGCCACCTTCTTGCATGAAAGCCCCCCTCCCTTATTGGTTTTCATTTTGCGAGCTGTTTTTTTGGAGGGCGGGAGGCGTCATCCCCAGTTGGGTCTTGGAGCAGGCTGATTCGATGGAGGGCCGCGCCCACACACGACGGCCACCCCCGTCAGCGCTGTGGAGGCAGGGACCCTGCAGGGCGATTAATTAGGAGCCACACGGAAAATGGGGGTAACGTGCGGGAGGGCGTGCAGAATGGCGATGAATGCACACTTTGAGACTGCCATAAAGGCTTCAGTGATTCGGAGAAGTGGGAGCCGGGGGGACCCGAGCTTGGGGTGGGGCTGTATTCTTACAAGTGTTATTTCGGGGGTGACATCAGCATCTGGCCCCCACCTCACCATTACAAGGTGACGCACGAGAACAGTAAATGCATTAACAAACACGGGTGCAGTGCGGCCTTAAGGGAGTCGGGCACCCGTTCGTCCCACAGAGCTGCGTGCCCTGCTCACCCCTCCTGTGTCAAGTGACACTGTGAGGTTGACATTGGAAATTACGTCTATGCATTCATCCATCAATCAATCATCCATTCACCTATCCATCTGTCATCCCTCTATCCAGTCATCCATCTGTCATCACATCCCTCTACCATTCATCCGTCCATCATTCATCATAATCCATCCATCATATATTAATTCATTCATCTACCATCATTTATCCATTCATCATCCATCATCATCTTGTTCATCCATCCATTGTCATCCCTCTACCATTCATCTTCGTGTCTTCAGCATATCCATTCATCCATCCATCCATCCATCATCTCTGTATCCATTCATTCACCTATCCATCTTTGATTCTGTTCCCCATGTAGCTGGTTACATAAAATGTTACAAATAAGAACAGTTTTATCAAAATAAAACAGTTTCGATGATATATCCGTTTACAATAATATTAGCAAGGTGATTATAAATTTTGGCATTGCCCTCTAATGAAATAGTAATATTGTTTGTAGTAATATGCATCCATCCATTTTCTGAAACTGCTTGTCCTATTCAGGGTTGCAGGGGGCCCGGAGCTTGTCCCAGATGCTATGGGTGCAAGCAGGGAACAACCCAAGATGGGCTCCAACCCCTGGCAGGGCGCACACACACACGCACAGCTATAGGCAATTTGATAACTCCAATTAGCCTCAGCATGTTTTTGGACTGGGAACAAGTTTGGACAGGTTTTGGGAAAACTGGAGTACCTGGAGGAAACCCCATGATGACACAGGGAAAACATGCAAACTCCACACATACGGAACCTTAGCAGAGACGTGAACCCAGGTCCCAGTTGTGTGAGGCAACCATGCTAACTACTACACCACTCTGTCGTCCCCTCATATAAAGTGATATGCGTAGCACATTCCTCCATCCATCTCCTGTAACTGTTTTTACACCACAGGAACCTTTTTCCCAGAACTATGAACTTTTGTCGTGTTTATACTGCAGGAACTGTGCCCGATTTGTAGTTCCCCAGAGGCAGTTGTGGAACCCTTTTTTAGTCCCTACTCCAGGCTAGGTACTAGGGGCTTACAGCGACAGCTTGATGATTGATTGACCACAAGCACCACCACTAACTTGGAAATTACACACAAGTGTGGGGAAAAGAGCAAGAATTGAAGAGATGGATTTTTTTTGTACTTCAATTACATTTAATGCATCAATTAATATAATAGATTTTTTTGCTTGCATCTCCGTATCTCTGCATCAGAAAATTTGATCAATAATCAATACCTTTGTCTAATTAGCAGGATAACGTTACATCATTTTTTATTCTGTGGAAAAGGAATGATTGGTCTGCTGACCAGATTTAATAAGAATCATTAACATTCCGCGGGTTTTATAAATAAAATATACATAGAAGGCTGTGTCCTGTTTTGATCGCTATCGATCCCCCCCCAATGACTAACAAATAACTGACTTATTTAACCTTCATTATTTTGGCATGACTATGTAATTTTGTATGAAATTGCACGTGAAGTTTAACCTACGACCTTTTTACATGTTTATATATAAATAAAGGGTCCAGGTCCTGTTATGCAGTGTGAAACCAAAACGCAAAAGTGGCCAGGAGCTCCAAAAGTTCCAGGATCAGACAGCCCGGAAACTTGTAAACGGGGACCAGGTTCCGGAACGCCGGTGTGAAAGCACCTTTTATTCAGGACGCAGTAGCCATTAGTATGTCTGATGTTTGAGGATGCTCTTTTTGTTTTCCTCCACTGGTCAGTGAGCGCACGGATTTCTTCAGGGAATATAATGCTCTCTCAGAGCAGACCTTTTCCGTGCACTCTCTCTTATTGCTCTAAGTCGATGTTCTTCAGGTGCGACACCTGTGAAAAGCACCTGTACGGAAGTCATTCATCAATAATCGTGCAGAACGGGTCCCGATTATACCTTACCTGGTGCCTTAAACCTTATAAGGCTTCAGCATGTATAGACTGGCGTCTCTCTCGAATCAGTTTCTGCTGATTAAAGTTTTTGGCAGCCACCACGACACAGATCACCTGACCTCATACCGGTTTACAATTGGCCGCCTATTCTGGGGCCTCATTGTACAAAGTGCCAGAAATATCAGAAAGTCAACGTTAGGGGCAGCGGCGTGCAGTTTCCCTTGAAATATGTCTCTGTCCATCTCCACTACAGGCGCTGACCAAGTCAGCAGTCCTGCAGCAGCAGGAAGTCGGTGAGAAGCACCTTGAAGTGGCCATGCAAAAGCAGCGGGAGAAGTGTGAGGAGCTCCTCAACACACAGGTAACGGAGTCGGGCCTCGCGGCCGGCCGGGAGACACGGAGGCCCGGCTCGGGCACAGGGAGTCTCTTTGCAGGGCAAAAGCCGGAGTTCCCAAAGAAAGCAAACATGTCATTTTGCATTAAATCACATCTTTATTCCAAACACTTGATGAAGTTTAATCAGGTCAGCAAGTTTTTTTCTTCCCCCTCCATTCAAATGACACTAAATTTGTAGCTTTTGTAAATAACGTCTTTCCACGGTTAAGATAATATGAGTTGACTGACTATTCTGTTCAAATTCTATCTGGACGGAATTTACATCATAAGACAGTTTTTAAAGTGTATACTTTTCACTGCATACAAATGGTAAAAATTACAAGTTATATAAATGAAATAACGTCATACTTGACATGCATGAAATTGACCTTTGAATCTCATTCTTTATTCAGATGTATTGGTTGAGCGATGGGGCGATCGTTACACAGGTGCCAAAAGCCTATTCTTTCTGTCTGCATTGCCCTTAAATATATTGTAACTCCTCCCTCTGTTCTTCCCAAATTTGTCACTGCCTAAAGGGGAACGTTCTGTACTCTCAGTTCGTTTTAAATTTGTCGTAGATTTAAAGTTTTCAAAGTGTTTCCATGTGCCGCAAAGCACGGTAGAGGCACGTAGTCGGCCCAGTGTACGGGGGGGGCGCTGCTTTCCCCGACAGGTAGCATCTGTTTTGACAGCCCCCACACTGGCCTGTGTCATCCTGTGCCAGGCTCTTAGAACAACGCCCCAGGAACCCACCCAGGCCCCTCCTTCTGGTGCCTTAAAAGCATTTGGTTGTCCACTCTGCTCACGCCAACCCCCCAATTCTGGAAACTTCCCTCAAGGTGTTTGGTTATTCAATCAGGACTTAATCGCGGCATGCAAAGCATCCCATTGCTCACCAGCAAACAGAAAATCCATTGTGTTCTCTGTAGCCCCCCCCCCCCCCCTCACCCCCGCAATACCAAACAGGGAAGAGAGAAGATGTGGGAAGCGCATTGGATGGAGGTTTGGGGGTAGTTCACCCTGGTTCAGTTTACCGGATACTCTGAAGAGAAATAAACACATCGGACACGTGCCTCTTGTGGCCAGGGCGGGAGGGGCTGTCCGGCTGTATTGACAGCTGCCCCGGCCAGCGAGGTGGTCCGCGGAAACAGAAAACCTGGGTGGGAAGCACAGAGCTGTGCTGTCGGCACTTTGTTGCTGTTCCCAGGTAGCCAGAGTGCCTCTCAGGGGGAAAAAAATTAAACAAATAGTTCAATAACAAACGGCATTTCTCTGAGGACTAGGGAGAGACACCGCTGGGCTGTTCCCCCACGTGTTTATTGTCCGTCTCTTAGGTGTATGACGTCTGACAGGGAGGGAAAGGCTCATTGGTCGACCTCCCAGTCCTCAATGTCCAAGCAGCTATCTGCCTGTCCCTGGGTGTCAGAGTGGATCGTAATCAGTCTACGTTTCGGTCTCCTCCATGTCAGCTATCATA
The DNA here is from genome assembly GCA_011763525.2 of Mormyrus iriodes. Lineage (NCBI taxonomy): Eukaryota > Metazoa > Chordata > Actinopteri > Osteoglossiformes > Mormyridae > Mormyrus > Mormyrus iriodes. The sequence goes on along the minus strand of JAAGVU020000061.1, from coordinate 27,508,389 downwards.
ACACATTCAGAGAAGAGGCTGGCTGATAAAGTTAATCTGGATCCTCAGATGAATTGCTTGTGAGACATTCTCTTGTGGCCATCACACATCTCTGGGCCCAGTTTTCGAGTCTCTGCCCCGGCTTTGTGTGTGGAGTTTGCATGCTCTCCCTGTGTCGTCGTGGGGTTTCCTCCGGGATCCCCACAACCCTGCATAGGACAAACGGGTATAGAAGGAGGATGGATAAATGTTCCCTCGTGTAACGGAAAAGGTCCAGTTCACTGACTATCAGCCCTCCAGCCCGCAGACTAACCTGGCGCTGGTCGCCCTGCAAGATTTAAGTTAATCCGCGAAAAATGTCTTGATTTCTATTTAGCTGTGTGCTCAACTTCTTTTTCCCTAATCATACCAGCATGTATGATCTGTTTTCTTTCCTCCGGAGGGCATTGTTTTCTCATTTGAGGATATTATGGTGTCATCCTGAAGGATTTGAAATGATCCTTATTTGGGGGGGAAAAAAAGACTTTTTTTCTAAACTTGCCGGCATAGTTAGCCAAGGCCTGTAGCAATCATCTGTATCCACATTTCCGAGATGGCCAGGGGCGGGCTCTTCAGCTTTGTACGTTCTAGCGAAAATCCATCTGTAAATTGAATTTATTGCATTTGAATATAAACCCATTTATGGGGGTGGGGGGTCTCCACATTTTATTTCTTTCCAGCATCAAAGGCTCTTGGACCTTCTAGACGCTGAGAGAGATGCCTTAGAAGAGAAAGTAAAAGAGACTTTGAGTCAACAAGCCCAGCATCAGAAGGTACTGCTTTAAATAAAGGGACTGTTAGCATTGGCTTTGTCAAAAAAGACCCGCATTCAGACGACCAAAGCACCCCCCCAGCCCCACCCCATTGGCGTCGTGGGGAGCTTTCGCGGCTCGGAGCTGCGCTTAACGTGTGCATGCGCTCAGCTCCGGCCATCACACTTCTGTTTATTTTCAGTGTATGAAAATTTCAGGTCCGGGAAAGGAAACCGGAAACACTACTTATGTCAAGAGTGGGCTGCTTTATATTAGCCTGCGGGAACTGGTCGATTAAGCCGCACAAAATATGGTCGCACTGTGTGAAGGATGGGTGTGACCAAACTGAATTTGGAAAGAAGTTGTATAAGTAAATGGATGAAGAATGTATCTCCTGATATTATGTTGCAGACTTGCAAGACCCTTGGTAAACATGCCTGGTTGATAAATATACATTCCATTGAACTAACTTCCCGTCTCTCTCCAACATAAACATTTGGTTTGATTATTATGCATAAGCTGTCCTTAGGACACCTACATATAAGGTACATGCTGTCCTTAGGACTGTTTTCCCCAACTTCATTGTTTTTTGCAATCCCCTCATCTAATGTGTGTTTGTATTAGCTTTTGAAGGGAGGATTTCTGTAAAACTCCTGCCATCAGTCTCACTGTGAGATTACCCAGCCACCCTTGTGAGCTTTCTGCTAGCGTCATAATAATAGTATATAGTTTCCATGCCCAAGAATACTGAGGCCCCAGTTGTGTTGTGTTGTCTGTTGCAGGAGTTGATGGAGAAGTGCTTACAGAAGGAGAAGCAGAAGGCTCAAGAGGCGATTGAAGAAGCTATTAGGGTAGAAGGCAGTCTGCCATCTCGGATACTGTCTCTTATGATGAAAAAAATCAAAGATCATGTGCAATCAGATGCTGCCCTGCTTTTGTTTTTGTGTGTCTCTCTGTCGTTTGCTGAAATGGGGAAAACCCTTCTTCTGTCACAGTTCTGCTTATACTGGCATGAGATGTTCAAAGTACATTCTCGTGTGGCACTTCCGTTAAGAAAGTGAGTGGGATGCCAGAAAGTTCAGCTTCAGGGATCGTTTGCCTGTCTGGACACGGACAGACGTGACTGTGTAAAAATGTTTTGTTTGAGGGAAAACGAAAAACACATAGGCTGTGTTTTTAAATACCATGTCCATGGTTAAAATTACATTTTCATCCAAATGTCCATTTGAATTCACCATAGTGTTGAACCCTGCTTCTCAGATGTGGAAAAGGCAGGCTGGCGATACTGAAGAGCAGGATAATCAGTACAGCGAGTTGTATCAGTGGAGGAGAAGTGATGAGAGATCTGGTGCCCTTGTAGGCCGAAGAGGACCGGATGAAGGAGGCCGTGCTGGAGGCAGTGCGGGAAGAAAGGAGGCAGGCAGATGAGCAGTGGGCGGAGCAGAGGACAGCGTGGGAGGCGGAGCGTCTCAGGGACAGGGAGACGCTGGCTCAGGCCATAGAAGAGGCCCTGACGGACCAAAGGAGGATCAGCAAGGTGGGCGATTATCCGGTGCTCTCTGTTAAAATGGTGTGTGCGGTGGTGCCAAAAATAATGCAAACGGCACTTTAAATGGAGGATAATGACCGTGATAGTCCCTTAATAATAAAAACACATGCCTTAATATCCTGTGACTAGAGAAGCAACTTTCTCAGCAGATTCTGACTCATAAATTGAAATATGGATATATTTAAGACTTTAATGTGTTTCATTTTTTGAATAATTGTACTTTTCCCCAAATACAGTGTGCTGTGTGATAACTGGAGGTAACCCATTTCAGGGCAAGTTTAGCAATAGTATCCGACCAAACCGGTCAGACGCATACAGTTACTGAAAGGGGACACATTTTACTTCTGAATTTGCAGCTCTTTTATTTCAGCATGACAGAATTTATCACATTGCAGCCCAAACCAGCTACAGCTAATGCCAGGCTAGTACAGATTTTAGTGGTAGTAATGATCTAATTAGAAATGTTGGAGCAGTGTAACCAAAGATTTATGTGCAGGGTTAACAAGTCACCCAGCTTTTCACATCCCTCAAATTAAAATCACTGCAAAATCCACCCTGTTTAGTTGAATTTTGGATTTGATTTTATCGGTTGGTGTATCACTGCAAACAAGTGACCTGCTGCGTCCGAATGCTTTCAGAGGGGCTCTCTTGCACCACCGAGCTGCTTTAAACTTGCCTATCCAGCCGACTGATGGCAGTGACACTCTCACACTGCAAACCTCCCAGCCATAGCTGCTCGATGACAGCGGATAATGTAATTCCTACTGTTGATGTTGATTTAAAGAACATATAGCTGGCAGGTCCAGACGCAGACTTGGGGGCTGTAGTTTGGACTGGTATGCTGTCTGGGAATGAAATGTTATTAAAAAAAAAAAAAAAAACAAGATTATGATTCAAAAAACAGTGCAATACTTTTCCATACATTTCTGACATTACTAGTGCCTGTGTGACTTCAATTATCTATGCATTTTCTCTGTCTTTTAGCTTTCAATATTCTAAAGTGAAGAGTGATAGAACAGATGGTTTACCTGTCAGCTATCACTCAATCTCTCTTAAATTAAAAAATGTTGAGTTTGTAGTTTTTAAAGTGACCGATCTTATATTTACCCTGAATTATTTTGCGATGAACTTCAACATGAAATTTTTATTGTATAATGCTACAAATATTTTGGATGGATTACTTGGACTAACGATGTGAGATTTTAGCATTATAGCAGCGATTGACATTAGTTGCAAGCTGAATTTTGAAAAACCTGTTGGGTCTGAGCACTGGAGTTATTGCGGTAACCTCAACAGCACTGGAGACGATGGGAGCCTGTGGTATTGTGGGAAAACAGCAGCACCGAGGCTGGGTAATTGAGCGCCTTAAGTAGGACGAGCAAAATACTTGAACAGAGCAGTGGGCTGAGTGCTTGTGGCAGTCGCTTATTTAGAAAGAATGGCTGTAGAGACGGAGGCCCTTACACAGACCCTTCATTATGCTGTCAAGTTTTACGAGCTGGGTAAACCAACACTGGAGTGATAATTGTAATATTGGGCATTTTAACAAATTATTTTTGAATTTCTTTTCCATGCTGATGAAACCAGTGCTTCCGGCCGATTTCTACAGCCGGAGGCAGATGGACGCAAGTCCTGTCTGTGACATTTGTTGAATTTTACTGGAAATGACCAACTCTTGAGATGGTCGAGTTCCATAGTGATTTAATGTATAATAGACAAAATCATATAAGTATGAAACGAAAGAAAATGAAAAGATGAGCTAGAACCTTATCCATTTCATTTTCCTCGTCCGCCTGATTGACGTCAGTTGCGACGAATTATAAGGTTCCATCGTGTTGCAGTAAGCACATTGCTTGACACTATAAGCTATCAAGAAATCAGCTGTGTGGAAATCCTTTAAATTGGATACTCAAAGTAGCCCAACAGCTACCTGCAATGCCTGCAATGTCTGCAATGTCTGCAATGCCTGCAATGCCATCATTATGAGAAAAGGTTGCAACAGAGATTTATTATTTTTTTTTACTACAACCCTGTTTCCAAAAAAGTTGGGACGCTGTGTAAATTGTAAATAGAAACATAATGTAATGATTTACAAATAATATAAACACATTTTTAACTGAAAATAGAACAAAGAACATGTCAAACGTTGATTGTTGTTTTATGACAAATATCTGCTCAATTTGAATTTAATGGCAACAGCACGTTTCAAAAAAGTTGGGACAGGGGCATGTTTACCACTGGGTTGCATCACCTCTTCTTTTAACAACACAACATGTAAACGTTTTGGAACTGAGGAGACCAGTTGCTGGAGTTTGGAAAGTGAGATTTTGCCCCATTCTTGCCTGAAATAGGAGTTCAGCTGCTCAACAGGTCTCCTTTGTCTTGTTTTTTCATTTCATAATGTGCCAAATGTTTTCAGTGGGTGACAGGTCTGGACTAGAGATGAAACAGTTGATTTTATTATTATACCAAATTTATCACGTTATCAGTATTATTGCGGTGTTGTTAATATGGGCTTAAATGTTCAAAATGTAGAGATACACAAACTGAAATCATTTCATCAAGTTTATTGAAAACCACAAATGAAATGGAGCCAATAAAATAAAACAATAACCAACGTTCCACCATCCATCCATGCAGATAAAGAAAGTAAGCTGGTTTAAAGTCCTCCATTTCAAGAATATGTAAATACAAACATTCATGGAATTCATTCTTAATAACACATAGGCAAAAATTGCCGGCCGCATTACACCACTGACAACATAGAATGTTTTTACAAGAATAGATAACACTGGAAGATTCAGTTTACATTTTTGACAAGCTATTACCAAGTTAGACGCACAAACCATGACATTCTCCCCCATTCCAAAGCCCTCATGTCATGCATTGAGCTAAAAGTTAACTTATCTTGCATTCACTGTAGGGTAGAGAGTGGTGGTCATGAAGATAACTTATAAGACTAGACGTGTTGCCCCCTTTGCAGATACTTCATGCATGTTTTGGAGACAGCGTTGCCATCTTCAATCATTTTCCTTTTGCAATCTTATAAAAGCCAAAACAGGACCACACCACTGACCTAGTCCTTCAGAAGGCTGAAAAATTTGTCATGCGCTGTCACTGCCTTCCGCCGTGTTTTCAACAGAAAACAAACCCATGTTGCATGCTGTGCCTGTCTGCCTGCATCTGGGAGACTGCTGCTAACTTTGGTTAATGCTGCACAGTATTTAAGGTGATGTAGCACTGGTGAGAAGGCGCTGTCCACGTGACAGGTCACAGTAACAGCTCAGGAGCATGTTGGGAAAATTGTCTGCAGTGTTAACGGTAATTAAAATTTGAAACC
>JAAGVU020000061.1:27488783-27500571 GCA_011763525.2 Mormyrus iriodes | reverse complement strand
AAATTAAGGCCTTAAATAGCATTAAAAATGATTAAATTTGATTCCCATACGCATTCAAAATTTTGAGTTTTGAAAAATGTACATTTGTCTGATAAACACGCGGCCAGAGCAAACTTCATAATGCCAGATGTTTGGACAGAGGCGCTGGGAACTGAAGGAGTAAAACTTTGAAATTTCGTGATGTCGCAGAATAATGGGGAAATGGAAATTCCAGCAAACGTGGCTGGAAGATGATCGCAGCCCTGTGGTGTGAATATGGAAAAGGATTTTGTAAAAAAAAGGTATTTGTAAATAAGTGTGTAAGCTAGGTACAATGGGCGTCAACACCGTTAAATCTCATATGCAGTCCGATAGCCACAAATCGGCTGTAAGAGACGAATTGCACAGAGGATTTGAGCACGAGCACCGCAGTGCTTTGCTTACAGTATACGCAGTGATACGATTGGTGCGTGGAGTTCGGTAGAAGGAAATAGCTCCTACCTTAAGCCGCTCACTGCAAATTCTGTGGATTATCTTTGGTAACCGGGTCATGATTTCTGGAAAGAGACATTGCTGTTGATTTTTTCAACTGTGTTTTTCTGGTGCTTTAATCTCCACAGAAAGAATGCCACTCTGTCCCATTATATTCGAGGGAAGCCCGACATTTCTACGGCCGATATCTCCAGAACTAGGCATCTCCCAGTAGAAAAACCTGTACGGAGAGAGAGCACTAAAGCCCCTGTAAAGCATATCTTTTTTCAGTTTTGGGATGAACTGCCCTTTTAAGTTCCAGCCTTTTAAGTTCAGAGGTCGAGTTTTTTCCTTCACTATCCAGACCGATAGAATTTGGCGTTATAGTTAAAGGAGATCACGTGGCAGTACAGTTTACACAAACAGAAACTTAACAGCTATTTTCCAGTCATGACCTAATTTTTCAGTGTGTCTAACATACTTTCCATAAATACCATGCTATCCCCAAAATGAAGAATTACCATTTTACGAGTGATTATAACATTATATGATTTCATGCCACCTATAAGCCATGATATCTCTGCAGCGATTCAAAAACCAAATTTTCTGGAGATGTTCTTGACATTATAAGCTAGCTTTAGTAAAAAAAAAAAAAAAAAAAAAAAAATGACCAATTTTAAAATATAAGTTTTTTTGCTATTCAATTTTATAATGATTTTTCATTTTGGGGATAGCATATCATCTAGAGCAAATGTAGGTGCTTTAAAACGATATGAGAACCATTTCTGTGTGACATATACTGAGGGAGATATAGCCAGTCAAAGTCATAGCCCCCCCCCCCCAATAAGTTCAAACTTTGTTAGCTTAAATCTCCCTTAATATTGATCCAAGACACGTGCAATTTCAGTTCCATATACAATTTTTTATCATATGACCAAATCAGCATGTCAAGTTTTGTTAAAATGTAACGATGAGATCCAAAAGTGTGATCATTTGTCATCATCATCAATTACCCAGTTTACGAGTGATAGTTAAATTGTGGATTTTATCAGATATCCAAGATTATTATCATTGCATCATTGTCAAACTGAATGGTTACAATTCAGAATTTGGGACGTGGGTATTTTAGAAATTTATTGTGTGTGTGTGTGCATGTATGTGTGTGGATGTATGTGTGGGGTATCCATGGTTACAGACATGGGTCGTATATGACATTAAAAATGTTGAAAATGGCATTAAAAAAGCATTAAAATAGATTTGCTGATACCTGCAGAAACCCTGAACTTACAGAAGGAAACTATGAGGGCAGCTGCCTATCGCCTTGTGCAGATTTAAATGTTTTAAAACAAGCTGACTATTTCATGGTATTTGGAATCAGATGTGAAACAACGGCTGATGGGTGTTAAGCACTGCTCTACCCACTAGTTATAAACACTGGTCCAAGTGAACCTTCCCACCAAAGGATGGAGGTTTTTTTTCCCCCTGGTGCACATGGGTTGGGGCCATTTTCCAGTCTAGGTGTGTTGGGCTGCCAGCCTGCATTTCTGATCCTGGGTCTTCTTGCGTTACTTAGGTGGCACTCGAGGGCTCTGACAGATGCAGGATAATTAACTAGCATCAACTAACCAATGTTAATGCCACTCTGGGCTGCGTGTCAGCAGAATATCATTCAGGCTAATGTTATCCTCATCATAATCGCTGAAATCTCTGCACGAATCCTGTAGCGACTTCCTGTCTACCGCCCTGTGCTTTTAGATCGGTCAACGGAGGCTTCCGTTTGCGGATAACAGACGTGCTTCATCTCAGCAATTTATACATACTCGGTATATTTACGGTTAACCAGATATGTAAATTCATTTTTGGCAAAACCACGGAGTGTCCAAAAGAAACGAGCAAGCCGCTTTGAGCTATTCCAGAACTCGGCTTCGATTTCTGTGTATATGTGTGCAAACATAGAGTGTGTTAGCGTATTAGACGTGAGGCTCCCTTACCCTGCCAGTGCCGACCTGCCAGAGCAGTCACACACGTTCCTCAGGGTCACCTCAGGTGAAGCTTATCACACCTGTCCAGCCAAAGGGATGTTCTCTGTCATGTCAAACAACAGCGATTAGCATTTGGCACGCTTGCTCTTGTTCACTGTGTCAGACACATCAGCCTACTTGACTGAACACTGTAGAATGGCAGAAAGCTGTCAGCAGTGTCCTCTAGCACTTGGTCGGTTTTGTAATTAATGTGTGATGTGAACAATGCTCCACTTGAATAGTGTCCTAGCTTTCATGTTATCTGGGGGTTTGTTGGCGAGCCTCCACGTGTTGAAAGGCCAGACAGTGTGTTGCTCTCAGGAGGGATGAGGCCTGTAACTTTTTCAGCATCGTTTGTCTTTCTCCCTCCACAGGAGGCGGTGAAGGAGGCCGTAGCAGAAGAACAACGAGCAGGAGAGAGGAGACTTGAGGACGTCGTGTTGAAGGTTCGAAATGACCTAACTGAATTTATGAAGGAGCAGAAAAATGTAAGTATGGCTGCTACGTGGTGTAAAATATCCTGACCCTGATCAGGTTAAGTGGGGGGAAGGTAGACGGGTGGATGGATGGATGAGTGGGTGGAGGAATAGATGATGTCAACATTGAAACATTTGAAGGTCTTTGTTCCTTGGCAGTGACTGTCATTGGAAGAAGGAAGGCATTTCGTCTTTGGTTTCTTTGAAGGCCTGAGGGTGTTTGCCCCTCCTCCTTCCCTTCATATGGCTGGATGCTGTAGTTTACTAAAGCATTCAGCGTAACAGAATTTTTAAAATGGTTCTCCATTCCACATACTGTACATCCCATGATCGGTCGTTTTATGTCTTCTAACCAAAGGATCAGTAACTAAGGAGAATATAATCAAGGCTGGCTAATGCGATTTGCTCTAGACCTAATTCTCATATCCGGGTTCTGACTTCTTGCTATCTTGGTGCCACCATTTCACCCGGGCCCAGTAGGAGGGCCTGGGTTATCTGATCGAACCTCAGCGTCTTCCCGCACTTCAGCCGAAAGCAGGTTCCCTTCATGTCTGACTAGATCTGGTACACCTAACATGCTTGGGTTTCTGTCATCTTAGTAAACGGCCCTCTGCCACTAGTTGGCTTGCAGAAGTGGGTGGGCGGAACCTCTCTGTCGTACCCAGGTGTCAGTCCGCTGCATGAGTTCTGGTAACTGACATTGCTTTGCAGGCAAACCAATAGAACGACCGCCAAATCATCACAGACATTACAGGTCATTGAAAACAGTTGTCTGCCCCTGGGGGTGGGTTTTTTTCTAGTATATTCACACAGCTCTCTGTTTATCTTGGCGGGCCTCTTCTGTTGATCCATGACTCTGGTAGGAGAAAGCTGACTGGTTGTTTTTCCTACATTTGCCATTTTATCATTTCATATTGTTCTTACCTGCTAATGAGGGGTGTCCTTCATTACAGTGCTGGCAGTTTTTGTCTCGATTTTTAATCCCTGCCTCCTATACCAGTGAGTCTAGCAGGTTTGTAGATGTTAATTGTAAATGGCAGTCTCAATGAGACTTCATACACTAAGTGCCATACGTTGATAATAAGAGCTCACATACCTTCTTAAGCTTTATTTTTGTTGTACTGTATATTACTGTGTTTAAGGAAAACTCTCTCCCTGGGTGGTACTTAACCATAACTGGTTTATTTTTAGAGTCTTACTTTAATAGCCCTTTAAGCATAATTAGTCATTGGACGTACTAATACTGTACCACAATGGGATATAAAGAGTAGCTGGAATTCATATGCGGTTAACAGCAATGTTTGTAGCAGGACTCACTCAGGACTCATTCAGGACTCACTCAGGTTTCACTGAACCTGCATGTAAAATTGGCACCTCCTGCTTGTGCTACAGCACTGTGGTAGTAAAGTAAGAGGCATCTTTTCAAATGAATAAAACGCAAAACTGGGAGTTATGGCTGTGTGTTGGTGCTGCAATAGGTGGTGGTTAAATGTTGGTTGTATTATAAATGTTTTTTTTAATGTGGCTAACCACTGGATTCTGTGGAATTTATGTATATAAACAGCACCCAGACATCGCATTATTAATTGACCTTTTGGGGGAAATTACTCTTTCGACATTAAAATAATGAAAACCACATCGATTGGGTCACTAGCTGACCACTGAAGTATATTTGCTTAACCCTGATGTCTCTAGGGCTGAGTTCAGCCTGGACGTGATTAAGTTGCTTTAATCCCTCTGCTCTTAGAGGGGAAGGGTCCTTTAGATGAGGCAACTTCTAAGCCATAGTAATAAGTAGATTCATAGGTTATTTCCCCATGTTCTTAGTTTTACTGCATCTTTCTGAGGACAGGAAGTCCATGCTTGCCTCATGCGCACATTCGCTGCCCCTTTGTACTGACAGTGCCATAAATAACAGAGTACTTCTCCTTGTGTTATCTTTATTAGGCGTTATGCGAGGCTTTGAACATTCTGGTCTAAATTAATTAAAGCCAACGTGCCTTTGGGCCAACCTGTGTGACGCTTTGAAGCGAGTTTTTACACATAAATAGCTCTGTACATGAGAGAAATCGACGCTTATTAAAATACACAGAAACACATGTTTTGAGGGCTTGCTATGCATGTCTAATGGAAAACATGATGGAGGGAGTGTTACTGTACATAGCAGAGGAGTTTAAACAATGGATCCATTTTAACATGCCAGTTTTACCCTTTGTTAACTTGCACATTGTCAAAAAAATTGATAGGGCCTTTGAGTAGCTCAAGCAGTGAGTGGGTCCTTTTTCTGTTCTGGATTAGTCTCATTTATCTTAGGCTAGGGCCCTAGTAACTATAACCAGTCGGTCTCATGGCAATAATGTGGAATCTGGTCAGTTTTACACCTCTGTTGGTCCCAGCGTGTGCTCCCTGGGGTCATTTCAGGTGTTCATGAGTTGCTGGTGTTATGGTGTAACAGCGTTAACAACTTCTGTACTGTGGAAACTATAGAACAAAAATATCTGGGACCTATAAAGTGCCTAAAACTCGAAGGTCTCGTGTTAATCCATGTTATTCTCCAGGTGTTATTCTCCTGTGTGGGTGAAGAATGCCCTTGTATGTACCACAAGCACCAATGCCTGAGCCAGTAAAGGATTCCCGTATGATGGAGGGATGGGGAATGAAGAACCATCCCTTCCATCGCTTTCCTTTGAGTGCCAGGGAAGTGGTGGAGGTGTATGTTTCTATTAGATAAAAAGGATGGGAATTCTTGTAGTGTTGAGTCAGGCTCTTAAAAAGGGCTACCCCCCCCCCACCCACTCCGTACTGTAAATAAATACCATAAATAAATACTATTTGGGGGCACATTGTTGAGTCACATTTAAAGAATTCAGACTTCAAGAGTTCCCCGCACTAAGATGTTTTCCACAAAGCCGTTCTTTCTCCTGTAGGAAAGCCGTACAGGGCACTGGTATTTAGCAATAAAGTAGCACAATACAGTGGTGTTACCATTAACATTACATTTGCGATACTCTGAGGTGAAGACGAGTGAACACTTAGAGGGATCAGCTTGATAATTGGGCGCCAGTCACCATGTGTAAAAGATATAAATTCATGTTTTTTTTTAACAGAACATGGGAATATTTTTCCATTCGCTACATGGTAGAAGTTTTAAACTGGAAGTAAAGTGAAAAACTCTTTTTCTCAAAATTCCTGTGTAGTTTTAAAAATATAAGGAAATGAAGATGCAAATTGTCTTAATGGTTTACAGGGTCAAAGAGGATCCTTTTATGCAAGCCTATATCTGTGTATCTGCAGGCTATGATTGTTCTGACTGTAACACTTATTTAAGGTGATCCTTAAAACCGGTAGAGGTTTCTCAGAGAGGGTTAGCAGTTCAAGGGATTAGAGGTACTCATGTTATCAAGCATGGGCCAGGCAGCAGAACTGGTCTTATTTTGGGCTTGAGTGGAGGGAACATGAGGGATGGCCTCAGGTGACATGTCAGCATGGTGACATGTAATCAGCCCCACCCCACAAATCAAAGATTTCTTCTTGGGCTGTTGAAGAATGTGCAAAGATCCGTCACGTTGGAGAGCTTCGTGAGATGAGACAAGCTGTGACAATGTGAATGACATGCATCGGAAAACCCTGCAGAGAGAAATGCCATGTTACTGTGTTACCATCATGTTCACCACCGATGGTCAAGTGGTTAGCAGTTCAGTGTCGTAGTACATGAAACAAGCTCGGAAGTGTATACCTAGGCCAAATGAGAAGCTAAAATGTCCTACAGATCATAATGTGGTAACAAGTTATTGTGGCTTACATAATAATTTTAGCGATCTGATTGTTTTCTCCACTAGAATGTAATTGAATTCCTAACTGTTGATGACATAATAGCAAATGTTTTAAAATATTATGTTTAATCAGATTATATGCAGATGATTTTAGTTATTGAATTATTGTTCTTGCACATATCGTATTTGAAAACTGTTAGTCAGTTGAGGAATTGTCTGCATTTAATGTATCATCCTATTCTTGCAGAAGTGAATTACATGGTTTGGACCATATCAGTTATGTATATTGCCCTATATCATTACAGCTCCCCTGAAAATACTCTGGAGTTGACTGTTTAAACAGCATCCTGTGCCCATCCATTTTATTTCTCTGTTGTATTTTTCTCATGCTGTTTAACAAACAGCCAGGCAGAATAGTTGTCATCTTGTCCTTAATTCTGCTTCAGCAGCGGAACAAAATCAGGATGACTCTTCGCCACATTTCAGGCATTTTCTGGAGTGTGATTTGATGTTCCAGAGTTACCAAGCAACTAGTAAATTGTTTTTAATGAGATGAACTCCCTGACCTCTGGAATTAGTCACAGTCGACGGAGCTCATTGAATGCACTCACACAGTATGAGATCAGTGCTGATGCTTTTCCTGTTAACCCTACAGCTAATCTTGAGGTTAGACCTGCACTGTTTGCCCATTGCTCAATTTACCTGTTTCTCACATTGAATTTGGAGATTGATGGTTCTTGACCACATCAGCTCTTAGATAGAGGCCGTTCCTCTTCCAGCCATCGTTTTTGACAGGCTTAAATTATAGTAGCTTTTGTCTGTGTACAGCTTAGCTTCAGCAAGCAACCATTGTTGATAGGTCATCCTTGGGCCCCACGCCAGTCCTTTCTTAGGTCAGTCAACAAAAGTGGCATAAAAGGAGTGTTTGTAGTGTTCTTGTTGAAGCCACTTATCATACCAAGTAACAAAAATGAAACCAAAGTCAATAAGATATAATAGGTAGAGATGCACCGATCCATGATGGTACTAAAAAGCCTGATCTTAACCTGGCTTACTAGCGACGTAAGAATTGTATGTGCATAACATGTGATGTTGGTATTAATAATATTACCCTGCACCTATGATTATTTGGAAGAGAACAGTACACTTCAGTTTTATTTGGAGGTTTGTAACCTATGGACTTTTTATTTTAAGACGAGTAAAAAAATAGAAAAAGGTCAATGTCGTGCTATCTGGTAAATTTTAACATATTGGAAAATAATATAAGTAACTGACATTTGTTTTGTTACTTAAATCTGTTGAAGTAAAATATGTTAGATTAAGTTCAGCAGCTCATTTTCAGTTAATTGTTATTTGTAGCTCTTTCCAGTCACAGAGCACTTTATTTTGAGACGTGTTTAAGTGAGAGACGATCCTGTAACTTAGTGCAGTTTGGGGGAAATTATAAAGTTCAACAATTTCTTTTCTTATGAAAATAAAATATTGCATTGAAGAAAAGTTGATTTTTGTGTGTATACGCTGTCAGTTATAGTTCTTAGAGAATCGGAATCTGCAAAAGATCTGTATCGGCAGGTCACACTTGCAAAAAATCGGAAGTCCGAATCGGCCAAAAAAATTTCAATTGGCGCGTCTCTAATAATAGGCGAATATTTAGTCTAGTTCATGGAATATATCACAGTTGTCTGTTGCAGACAAAGTCTGTGTATTGTGCATCAGCTTCTATTTTGTGTGACAATCTCCTTAATTTGGCTGTTTTTGTTAGATGTGTTGTCCAGCACCATTGGTGGCTTGCAATTGAAACTGTTTATAATTGTTTTGTATCCTGTAGAGCTTCCTGATGGAAGACCGAGTCCCCCAAACCCTTTTGTGTAACCTTGTGTTGCTTCGATATTTAATTGGACTATTTGAAATCCTTTGCAGATAAATAAAATGTGGATGGATATTTATTATATTTTTCTAAGGTTAGCCAGGGGAAAAAAAGGATCATTTTCGCAAACTGTGTCCAAAGGTAATACGATTATCTTGAGAGAGAAGAAATTTGATAAAGATGTTTAAACAGCTTTATGAATTTAAAAAGAATATTTCTTGGTGAATCTGAAAGAAGTAGAAGTATTTGCCAGCATGAGGGTGCTTCGATTTGTTTATTTCCAAATGCATAAACGGCTAAAGAATCAGCTAAAGAATATGTGAAATGCTCAGCTGTAGACCATCTTAGTTTGAGCGCCAACGTCACCATAAAATCAGTACAATCCGCAGGAAAAAAACAGATGAAATTTAAGAATTTTTTTATATTTTAATATTCATTTGAGATGATTTTAGCTTTCTTTCTAACCTTTTCAATAACTGCTAGGTTTGGAGATCTAGTCAGATTTTCTCATCTTGATATTTATACTTCTGTAGAATAGTACGTCCCGTAGAGTCAGGGATGCTGCGCTAGTTGGTTTTACTCTTTTATGACTGCAGTCATGAATTAATGATACAAGGAGGATAACTAATTTAGGTTATACTGTCTGGCTGTCTGGTGAAAGCTCCTATTATCAAAACAGTTACATCGGGGGGGGGATGTGACTCAGTTATACTGGTGCCTGCCTCCAGAAACATGTTGTTTGGAAGTTTGAGTGTCATTACCCAATGTGTAATTGAATGAGCTAATTAATAATGGGCATTTTTGATTTTTTTTTTTTCCACCTCATTGGGTATAATATTGAATATACAATATCTGAATTAAGGGGCAGACTCATTTCACCAATGTTATATAGCTATCTCTGCTTAATATGTGTAGATTAATGCTTTTGATTATTTTTCCACTCGCAAATTTTAAGTTTTTTTTTTTTGTTCCACATTCATTCTTCAGTGAATATGTATATGTGATGAGAATAACAGTGGTACTCAGTAAATTGTAGCGACGTGTGAGTCTGGCTTCTCTCGCGTTCAAGAGTTTTGAGAGCCTGGCTTATTTCAGCAGAAGTCGCACAGCTTGTAACATTCTGAAAAGTCATATTCACGGATGATTGTTTAGCTATGATTTAAGCTGCCATGAAGATATGCCTGTGATATCATAATGTCAGCACCCGATTTTACTGGGACAGTAAATAATCGGCCACAGTCATCGCATGGCTTTTTCAATCACTGAGCCATGAAAGCAGCTCTTGCATAAATGTCAGTCATTTTAATTTCTTTTAAAATATTCTCCGCTCTAACGAAGATGCAGTCAGGGCCGTGGAATTTTGAACGTCACCGTGCGAAAAATCGATGACTTATTTTCTTATGCTTGACGAGCTTAGCAACCTCTGTTTGACAACAGGTATCAAACAAAATGGCAGTTTATCCCAGAAGAAGGTTTTGTTCTGATGACACCCTTTCGATAACTGCTTTTCCAGTACAGGGTGGTGGTGAGCCTGGAGTCTGTGCCAGGAAGCACAGGGCACAAGGCGAAGGACACCCTTTATGGAATGTCAGTCCGCTGGATATAAATTTAGTATTCCCTTAAAGGAAGTAGATCTGTCCGGCACATTTCACCAATGACGCAGATGATCTCCTCTGAAAGTTAATTACTCTGCATGTCTGTTATACCTGTGATTTGTGTCAAAGTTGGTTGAGGTAGCATTCAAGGATAGCTGGCAAAAAAGACTGTTGGTAGGTTAGCCATTTTCTCATTTTGACACTCAACGAATGTGCTATTGTAGCACAGTCGCCAGAATGAAAAGCTCACTTTTCAAAGTAGCATGTAGCCAGTGAGAGCTTTGGTGAGATCTTCCAGATGGTTTAGCGCATTAGCCAGGCCACTCCTCGTGTCCTGACTGCGTGACGTATTGTTGAGGCTCGAGAGATGTAAAAAGGCCACTTTGCCTTCACAGCGGGACTGACCGCTAACACATGGGCCCCATTTCATTTCATGAGTGTTTCAATGACTGTCAGCAAGGGTCCCAAACTCACTCATTTCTTTATAACTAGGTGCCAGTATTCACTCTAAAGCAATGATTGCTTTGGTAACAATTCAGGACACTTATATTCATAATCAGTATTGCGTGGTGAAATTGCTAATCATATAATAAAAATATGCAAGGAGAGTGGCACGATGACATTATCCAAAAACATGTGGTCAAGTGAACCAGTGTTTCATAATTGCCAATCAGTTTCATAAATAAGGGCTTGCAACGGAGCGTTACCTGGCCTTACTGGTCAAAATTGACCATATAGAGTGTCTGTTGACGGTACTAAGGAAAGTCCATATGCTGATTTTAGCTCGTGCCCATTCCAAGAATCCCCTCATCCCTACCAAGGGCCGTGCACCAAATGTGCTTCGGGGATGCAGTGAGTATATATAAAAGGACTTTCAGGACTCCCAAAGCATTTCTGTGTTATGTTAAGCAGCCATACTCCCGCTCTGCGTGGAGTTATGTCCGTTTGCTGTCGTCTCCCGCTTTCCCCCTCCTTTGCTGGGTTTAAATGTCTTTGTTTTTCCCTGGTGTTGCCTTTAATTGTATCCCACTTCAGCTTTACATTGAGGGGTATTCCACAAAGCAGGATTTCTCAGTTAGCTAGGTTAACTTAAGTTGAAGAAATGATCATGATCGCCCAATAACAGCTTAGGTGTATGGTGCAGTAAGTCCACAAGATATGAACCAGTTCCATTCCAAGAGCGGGTTCACAAGTCCAAAAGTGCGCAAGACCAACAAAGTTCAACAAAGTTCATCCAGCTGCTGATGCACGAACACCCAGCCCTCAGCTCCTATGGAAAACGTGCACACGTGCCACTGTGTTTACATAAGAAAATGCATCACATTTGTATTTTTTGTTATAGATTTGTAGTGTATTTTAACAAGAAACAACTGAGAATTATTTTTAATTTCCACTGTTTTCTGTCAGCTGATCTCGCTGTTTACCATTATCGAGCTAGCTTACACTGTCTAAGCACACCTAGCCTACACTGCCTACGCACGCCTAGCCTACACTGCCTACGCACGCCTAGCTTACACTGCCTACGCACGCCTAGCCTACACTGCCTACGCACGCCTAGCCTACACTGCCTACGCACGCCTAGCTTACACTGCCTACGCACGCCTAG
>JAAGVU020000061.1:27470018-27488683 GCA_011763525.2 Mormyrus iriodes | reverse complement strand
CGCACGCCTAGCCTACACTGCCTACGCACGCCTAGCCTACACTGCCTACGCACGCCTAGCCTACACTGCCTACGCACACCTAGCCTACACTGTCTAAGCACGCCTAGCCTACACTGCCTACGCACGCCTAGCCTACACTGCCTACGCACGCCTAGCCTACACTGCCTACGCACGCCTAGCCTACACTGTCTAAGCACGCCTAGCCTACACTGCCTACGCACGCCTAACCTACACTTCATACACACGCCTAGCCTACACTGCATACACACGCCTAGCCTACCTCATTTGCCTAAGAAAATGCTTTAAAAAGTTCATATTTTTATTTTTGTTATTCATTTCAGGTGCATTTTAACAACAAACAACTGAGTTCTTTTTTCCCATTGTTTTCGATCAGTTGATCTCGCTTACCGCTAGCAAGTAAGCCTGTGTTACTGTATCAAGAATCCATATGCACACCTACCTCTCTCTCCTTCCCCATCCCTCAACTCTCATGCAAAACAGGCGTCAGAGATAGGAGCTAACTTATGCACTGCCGCGAAATTTGAAATTCTGGCACAATTTTTAATTTTTTGGACACAGGTTCACATCTTGAAGGTTTGTATGTAGAAGATTTTTGGTATTCCTCTTGGACAATCATGACTTAAGATGAGCTTAAGTTAACCCAGCTAACTGAGAAATCCTGCTTCGTGGAACAGCCTCCGTCATATGGTCTGCGTTTTATGCACATAGACAAGATTTTTATAGGCTAGATAAATTTGCGTTGCAGAAGATGTTAGAGAGGAATAATTTATTTGAGTAGATGTATCACTTATTTAAACATTTCTACATTTATTCATCTCACAGAAACATGCCCTTCAAACACTTAACAAAAATTTGTAACCGCATTACAAATAGATTAAAATCTGTTCAAAATTTATGGACTAATGTAGCAGTAGGTGTGGAAAATTAAAGCCAAAAACAAACAAAGGTAAAGAATAAACAGCTTCCAGGGCAGAGACATAATATCCTCACAGGGCTATAGGGGTGGGAGGACATGGATGTACTGGGGGCCAGGTGATGTCATTGGATACACCCCCACTCACCTGCAGTCAGGTGTTAATTGCCAGTTGTGTAAAGCAGTCTTTGCTATGCTGGCTAGAGAGAGAGGGGGTGAGTGTAAGTCCTGGCCCCTGCCTTCCGGCTCTCACATTTTCAATGTCTGTTGGTCCTTTTCTTCAAGCCAAAACGGATGCATTGGCTGCTTGTTCTGCTCTCCCCATTTACCAAATCCCAGCAGTCCCAATCAAGTCCACCGCTGGCTGTCCTGACGGAAGCCTTTTCCAGAGCCGTAGACAAATGGTAGGTTTCCTAGGCGTGCTGACATCATACACATATCTTGTGATTTTGGAAGGTTTAGATGGACCTGTTTAATGCTAAGAGGGAATCTCTAGGGGCCACAACCTTAAAGCGACCACCAGGAACCGAATTGTGCAAGAGCGCTCCCCCGTGGTCATGTCACTGAGGTACTCGGAGAGGCCGCCCCGCTCAGTGAAGGGGCGGGAGGCAGCTGGAAGGGAACAGGGTGCACCGTCTCCACGGTAACACGAGGGGAAGAACATCAAAGGTGGGCCTGGCAGAGGACGAGGCTGGAGAAGCCATTATAAGCCAAGACGAGGAAACTTGGAGCGCCGGAGCGGAGCCCTCTGAGGACAGGACATCCGATACCGCTCCCGTGAGGGCGCACGAATGCTTGTTCTCAGGCATTTAACGGCAAGGCTCTCTCACGGGATCCAAGCTCCGCAGCCCTGCCGAGAAGTCCCTGGTCGGCGGTGAAGGCATCATTCTGCAAGGTCACACAATGTCATTTGGATGCGTATATCACTTTCCAGGCTTTAATTACTGACTTTGGCAGAATCAGAGCCTTAATTTTATGCTGTCAGATGAGCATATAAATGATGTTTTCATGCACAAAATGCCGCTAAAAAAATGAGCTATGAGACCTAAATGGCCAATAAGACATGATATTATCTGTTCCTTGCGCACTGGAGGTCTGCTTGCTTTAACATAGGTGAGCAGACCTTTCGTTTTAAACCCCTGCTGGAGGTCCAGTTAGGAGGTAGGTAAGTAGCATGCGCTGATTACAGCACATTGCTGCACCCACCATATGACAAACCACCTCAGGGATGAGAACCTGAGTGCAGCCTTGTGGTGGGTGATACCTCAGCATGACACTAGTCTGAATGCACCAGTGTGAGTTTGTTCCAGTGGCTGGAGTGCCAGTCCTGCCACCAACCCCTAAACTTCCCAGCAAGTTGGAGGATCTCCTTGCAGGGCTGGGATGTTGATTAACGTCATACCCAGAACAAAGCAATTGCAGCAAATGTATCACCCGACACAGTCTAACTGGCTCCAGGGTGTTTCTCCTGCTCTGGCCATGGCAAACTCGGACCACAATTCCACTCTGCCAAATTAACCACTTCAACTGCCGATACGCCAATGTATTTTTGATTCAACGACTAGCAACCATGATTGCCTAATTAATACCTCGTTGAGGTTTTCAACTAATTATGTTAATTAATTGAGCTGGCGGTGAAATTTTGTGAATTCTTGGAATGGCTGAGGTGATCCTGAGGAGAGGTATGGGGACCACAGGATTTTCTTCTAACCATCCAACAAGACATCAGAACAAATACAGAAAGACAAAGACAGAACAAATTCGTGTAAATTTTTATTGTTATTCTTCATTTGCATATGCTCTCATGTTAAACTGTGTTTTTCCTGAATGAACATACATTTACTACACAGATAAATTGCTTTAAACATTTTCTACGAATGGCTAAAATTTTTACACAGTTCTGTATATAGCACAAAACTGTGACTAATTCTGTGGCAGACACACAAGCGTCGTGAGGTGAACCAGACAAATTGTCAGTTAAGATGTTCTAAGACACTGGGAAGACAGGTATAGAGTCCGCAAGATGTGCATGGTACACATGGGGGTACATGCTGGTCTACCTGGATGGGCCCCCATAGAACGTTTAAGGGCCCAGGTACAGCAACTATGGCCTCATAAAATACTATCCCATGTCATCAGAAGAGATTCCCCTAGGAGTGAAATCCTACACTTGGGACAGGCATGAAGCCTAATGAGAACACATGAAGTCTGGTTTTACTTGCTCAGAAATCAATACAAGACTTAACAGAGTGGAATTTTATGTGGTAGAAAGCCCTCTTTCTGAGTTTGAAGATTCACCAAAGAGCCGACATCCAGACTGAGCTTTTGTTATTGGTTGGTCTGATGTGTCCCCGAGCGAGGGTTCTAAGTGGCCCACCAAGGTGTCTTAGGTAGTGGCCACTGGGTCCCAATGCCAAGGAACTGACCTGGCATTTCAGACAGGTAGTCTAGGAAGATCCAAGTGGTGGTTTTATGAGTAGATCATATGGCCTGGATGTCAGTCCTGACAGGGACTGGGTGTTCCACATCATAGGGATGGATCATAGGGAACAGCTACTGTGGCTTCGCTGGAAGTATCAAGCGAAAAGTGGAGTGACGGTAGGATGGGTGGGTGGGTAACTGAATCTGCCAGAGCATCAGGTTTAGTTATAAAAAACAAATCTAAAGGGTCTGTATAATGCTGAGAGTACAGTGCTATCTATTAGCAAAGGAACAATAATGTGAAAAAACAGCCTTAGAATAGCGCGCGTCTCGGTTTACGATGGCATAGCTTAAATGTGGAAATCGGGCCATATATGCATCTCATAACGGCACGTTCTCTCTCCATGGCAGTTCAAGCCACTTTTTATATTTGCAGAAGGAGTCAGAATTTTATGCATTAGTGGTCTTGAGCACAGTATGTCTGACGGTTTTCAGTCACCCCAGTCAATGTATGATTTATAGTAGTATGTCAAAAACAGCTGGACTTGCTGTTGGATCATGAAAACGTTTCACCACTCATCCAAGAGGCTTCATCGTCTCATCTGAATGTGG
Source organism: Mormyrus iriodes (assembly GCA_011763525.2). Lineage (NCBI taxonomy): Eukaryota > Metazoa > Chordata > Actinopteri > Osteoglossiformes > Mormyridae > Mormyrus > Mormyrus iriodes. The sequence continues at coordinate 27,484,716 of JAAGVU020000061.1, read as the reverse complement.
GAAATTCCCTGGAATTTCAACTTCCTTGGGTGATTCAACACCATGATGTCACTAGACTCCTTAAATCACACCACAGTCATGTGAGGGTCATTGGAATCTGGAGGTGCAAATAGGTGTGAAACTTATGATGCTATCATTGACTTACTACCAAATATTCTTCAGTGCCACTTTTCTGGGCCATTCCTCTGATTACCCAAATGTGATATTGGGCCCTTCGAGTCAGCAGTACCAAAAAAGTACATCCTTTAGCGGTAGCTTGAAGTAGAATTTAAATCCAAGTGACGTTTATCCCGAAAGCCCTTAGCGGTTATAGCTTAATCAGGACCGCAGAGTCCCAGCTGTCTCACTGTGCTACTTGACTACCTATTTGCAGAAGTTGTTTCATTGCCATGGTTCTGAAGTGTTTTAAAGACACATTAAGGTGCTTTTCCACCAGTCCCTGAAGAGAGCCACAACTGTGTCCTATGGGGGCAACACTGGACTTCAACAAAAGCCAGACAGGCTGCAGGAAACCGGGAAGTTAACCCAGCACACCGCAGCGGGATGCACAGAATGTTGGGCAGTTGAATGTCGGAAAGACTTGAGTCACATGTGGCCAGAACATACCTTCCTTTGCGTGACGGGGCTGAGGATGCTTGTTACTGCGCAAGTTTGTTAATTTATCCTGTTCATTACTGTTGTAGAGGAGCTGTAAGCTGCAAATAGGAAGGTGGAGGAGGTGAGCTACAGTTAATGGTCCTATAAAAGGATACGCTGTCTAGATTTTTCTCAGCCAACAGGCAACTATATAAGTAGGTTACCTATTTTTGGATTTTCTGGCATGAGCTTTGAAGAATGTAAACCTGAAATGGAGAATTGATCATCACCCAACAGTGTGGATACTTTAAATTCCCTAAATTATATAGTGACTTCAAGCCAGTTCCCATTGCTGGTTTGCACTCTGCCGTCTCCCGGTAAAAACGGTCAAGATGTCTTCCTTTTTTCTGGCCTACGATACACCCAGAGTTTAGGGGGAGCTCTGGGTTTGGCGAGGCAGTATGTGCACAGGAAGGAGCCCATGGTCAGCTGTATCCCCACCCACGGTCCACAATCCATATTCCAGATGTTCTGGCAGCTGGTTCCATTCCAGCAGGACACCAGATGACGCCGAGGCTTGTTTGACGGCAGTAGAGCAGAGGACACAGTCACAGATAACGACGCTCGATGTTGGAGTTTGTCTCCTCCACTTCATCTGTGGCGAGTGTTTGGTGACACGTCGCAGGTCTGAAGTAGCTGTCGCATTAAACCATTCCCAGAAAGGACTGCCACATTTAGCCTTTGCCTAAGCTATTATCTACCCATCCCTCCATCCATACTGTATGACCAGGTCATATCTGCTGGACTCCCTGTTCCTAACTTCATCAGCCACGTTGTCGTCTTTGTTTATTGACTTAAACGTCAAGAGGCCTGAAAGAGAGATGCATAAAATCCCCATGGGCAGCTGAGCTGCAGGTGAAAGGAAGACTGGAAGACAGGATTTTAAGTTAATAAAAGACATGGTGCCCCCAAGCGGCCCCACCCTCCTCGTCCTTTGTGTGCCCGTCTTTTACGAGGTGAACCATCTGCCAAGCATTCCTTCCTCAGACAGTTTGGTCTGGTGAAGCATTAGCCATGGACAATAAAGGGCCTGTTGGAAGATGCGCTCTGGCGCTCTCACAAAGCGTTTATCAGCTCGTGTTTATTTTGCTTCTTCTGGGGAAGCCCGTAGCGGTGCTTGACGCGTACCCGGGTGCTGTCTCGTGGCCCCTGGGAAAAAGCAGCTATTTCTGACCACCGGGTCAGCAGCCCCCGGGGCACCTGTACTCTAAATTTAAACATGGGGGGAAAGCGAGAGGACCTTGTATGTGTTTACACCAAGGGGTGGGGCAAGGTTAGGTTTTTCCACCCACATTCCTGAGGACAGCTGCTGAGCAGGAGGTGTTTTCCCCCACGACACCCCTTGCCCTTGGGACGTGTGCCGGGCAGATGGGCCCGCCTGTTTTCTTGTTTTCTTCTCTACCCTTTTTGTTGCTACGTGTTCCCGGGGCTCTCGCCGCCTGAATGAGTGAAAGGCTCGCAGATGGGTGGAGGGCCCCTGCAGTCAACGAGTGACCCCTACGCGCCGGCTCGGGGAGCCCCCTCACATGTAATACCTCATCAGTCAGCCACCCATTGAAACCTCATTAATCAGGCGGCGGTTACACTCAGCCGGCAGGGCAGTGACCGTGGGCTTTGTGGACACCCTGAGGCTGCACTGAATGGCAGTTATTCATACTGGCTGATCCACACCAGCTTTACATAAAAATGTAAATAATAAAATTCAGCTGTAGGCTTCTGTTTGTCCTGTGGTGTGTCAAAGTGAGTCAGCTTTCCTAACTTTTGTAATTGTTATTTATTAAAAGGTATTTGCATGTTTTTTGGCAAAAGACAGCTGTGTTTTTTTTTTTCGACAGACCTGACTGACCTCACGTTATACTTTGGCTTTGCTTTTAACAGGTGTGAGTACTCAGCTCTCAGTTTTTTCCACCTAGGTTTAGCAGTATAGGAATAAACATTCTTATCCTCACATTAATTAATACAATTGTGGCTCAAATTGTTAACATTATGAGGACTTGTTTTTATGAAGCATTTTTTTTTGTGCTTTTTTTCCTAACTGACCCCAGAGCCTCTAACCCAGTGTTTCCCAACCCATTCCTCGGGGACCTACAGACAGTCTACGTTTTTGCTCCCTCCCAGCTCTCAAGGGAGCAAAAAACGTGAAACGTCTGTAGGTCCCCGAGGACTGGGTTGGGAAACACTGATCTACCTTCATGTGAGCAAGGCTGGATTGTAAGCCTGAAGTCTCTTGCTACACCTGTAAATGTAATTGGCCATTTGTATGTTAATGGCGCCGTGTTTACGGTGTTCCTGAACCACTGTGTGACTGATCTCCGTGCACGATCTCTCGAAACTCTCGCGGGCCGGATCAGCGGCTGTTCCCGTGCACCTCGCCAGCATCACCCCTTTTGGTAGCCTTCGGCCGCCCCTTTCCCAGGTGCCGTCCTCAATCAGCAGATGGAAAGGCAGCCCTCTCTGTTACCGTGGTTTCCCCCATCGTCCATGTGGTTCTGGTTTGGTCCTGAAACGGGCTGTTTTCTTTGGAAGTCCAGCACGCCTGTATGTAGTGCTTCTCCATTACCCCTTTTGCATTGCCATCCATCAGTTTGACTCGTGCACTGAATCTGCTTCGCTTTTGTTTTTTTTGACACATCGGCCTTTTTCCTCAAGAGCATGACCTTCTGCCCATGCGGGTCTGTCCCTGAAGACGCAGGACCTTCTCGTTTATCTCCTGACTGACGTTGTTCTTGATCCCTGGGTTATATTCTGCATCTTGGTATTGGTGTTCAAGTCTGTTTGGGGGGAAAACGGAATTGAGCCATTTTGAGGCCCATCTGATAGGCTGCCGGACTGTGTGTGTGGTCCAACTCAGAAACCATTCACTCGATTTAAAGTGGCCATGTCCGAATTCAGAGGCTGCATCCTTCTAAGACCGCATTCCATGACTGAATACATCACAGTGAAACGAAAAGGCTGTCCTATTTCAAAGGCTCTTTCAATTGCGGTCTAAGAACGCGCCCTTCGTTTGCCAAGTTATGAAAGATCCACTCGTTGGATTTGTCGCATCCTGGCATATCCTAAGATTCACTGAATGGACCTTCAAAGGATACAGTCTACAAGGGCTACATAGACTGCATCCTTCAAAGGACGCAGCCAATGTGTCAGGTATGTAGTGTAGATGGTGGTTCAGAAGAAAGACCTTTCTCTTAATGGGTGCGCATGCATGTGCAAACCTGTTTGAGCTTCACACATCGCCTGCCCCGACCGGAGGTGCAAGGAGTATGAATGCTGTACTTTTCTTTACACTGTTCATGTGGATAAATGGACGGCAGTCTCACCAGACAATCCAGCACTGTCTTGGTCACAATATGGTTTGTTTATGGATTCTCACTGCACTTTTATTTGCAAATTCCAACGATTCTGACTAAAATAATCATTTGGAAGATGGATAGAAAGCAGAATATTTCAGGCTTTATTTTCCACTGTTGCCACAATAGATTTCTTTATTTGCTTCATTTTTGCTGAAAAATATTTGCGTTATAGATGCTTATGATTCACGCTAGAAATGCGGAGGCCTGTCATCACGCTTTGGGGTGTCTGATCAGTGTTGCCATGTCTCATTTGGCCCTTGGCGTGTAGTTTTCCAGCTTCCCTGAGCTCCTGTGGTCCCCCAGCACCTGACACCTGCATTCAGCCTGTTATCCTGTCACTTGCAGCATATAAATGTTCTCCAGGCACTTTGGTTCTTTGCTGTCCACAGATCTAAGCCCTGTCAGATTTGTTTGTTGAGCTTTAGGTTTTTGGGCTATTTTTGTCCTGACCTCAGAGGTAAAGGTCAGAGGTCAGGATGAAATGAGGCGAGAGCTGAAAGGGTGTGGAGTAGCGGCGGGATCCTAATCGGAGCGCTTCATTAATAAAAAAGGTGTTTTTTTTGCCTGAGAAAGTGATCAGACCTGGCTGGGTGGCGCTCTAGAGGCTCAGGGGGCGGTCACCACCTGCTGGCCAAGAAACAGCCTCGGCGTTTATTTAGAAAATGAGATCATCATTCTTTTGGGAATACTTGGTAAAAATAGAGCAAGAAAGGTGTGGGGGGGCACGTGTTCTTCACGTCGAGCTTTGGTTTGGCTGCGGCCGGAAAGATATTCTATGTACCTTCCTTTTGGAAATATCATCAGTGCTTGCCTGACGCAGACCACGGCAAGGCACCCCTGCCCCGGCCAACGGGCCGCAGCTGGGCCCGGTGCCGAGCTCGACGTGGTCCACCTTCCCCTCCGCCTGACGTCTTGTTGAATGTCACACGTCAGGCTTGTATTTCAGCTTTTCCCTTTGGTTTGGGCCAGAGAACCTGAGCGCTGAAAGCAGATGGAAGGAGCAGGCTTAGAGCGCTTAGAGATGCGCTAGTCATCAGAGAGCATAGTGCTGCTCACATGGCAATCACTGGGCTGCCCCTGCATTATGTTTTGCTGTATGTCTATTCCCCAGGTGATTATTATTCTGGGGTATGTTTCCCAAAAGCATAGTTGCTAACTATGTTAGCAACTTACATAGTGGGAACCATGTGACTGAATGGGTCCAATTATGTAAATTGCTAATGGCAACTTTTGGGAAATGTACGCTTGTAGGGGAATCTGGAGGTGGGGCTGGATGCCCCTTTGAATGTGAAGTGAACTCATCATCTTAAATGAATTTAATGAATGTAATTTAATGAATAACTAGGACTTTTAACAAAAAAGGCACTTATGCATTTTAAGCCAGTAATTGAGAAACGCTTTGATTGGCTTTGTTCCAGAGTCCTTTCTCACTCTGTGTTTTGTCCGAGTTTCTGACATACTTCGACCACCCACGTGTGTAACGTCCAGCCCTGGTAACGCGCTTCCCTCTTTTCGCCCAGCTGGAGCACGCCACGCGGCAGAGGAACCTGGCCAGCCTGGAGCTCTTCCTGTCCTGCGCTCAGAAGCAGCTTTCTGGTCTCATGCTGGACGCTGCTGTCGAGGGCGAGGGCAGCCCGGACACCTCTGCCAGCAGCCCCTCGCTCTGACAGTCATGGCGAGAAGGAGGAGGGGACCAGGTGCAGTCACCTTTCCCCTGCACCGATTGCACGCTAGGTTCCTGAGTCGGAGTCAGCCACAAAGAATCTCCTGCTGTGAGCTGTGCGCACTGACTGTGGCTGAGGATGGACTGTTTCTTGCTTTGCGTCCTGATTATTACAGGCCTCAGCTGATTCCTAAGCATGCGTGATTCTGCTCCTGTCCCACGTCGGCCTTCTCCTGCCACACTGCATCTCCTCCGTCCTTATACACACCCTTGGCCCCCCCCCCCCAGCACCCTGTAATCGGAGGTGAGCTTGGACTGCGACCTCTATCCTGGGATTGCTTATCAAGAGGCGAGGTGTCCTTCAGATTGTCTCCGACTGTCTAAAAAATAAAACAGGCTATAACAATCAATGAACATGTACAGTGATCACTTTAACATTGTAATGGAGAGACCAGCACTTCCTATTGTGAGCACCGGGAGGAGATTGCATCAGTGAATGTACTGCATCTAACTTCAGAGTGCCCTGTATACAACACAAATAAACTTTAAACGTATTTGAATGTCCTCCTCTGTTAGTAGTGTTGTGTGTTTTAAATTATTTAACACTGTGAGTCAGATTGAGCCATGTGATGATCCAGCCACCCGCCTAGGCTACCCCTGCCTTGTGCCTTCTGCTGCCTGGGATAGGCTCTGCCCCCCCCCCCATTGTGGGCACAGTGCTGTTTTTGGACCTCTGTGCATGTTGCCTGACAGGATGGCAGTGATTGCCAGCCCAGTCAGGTCCCCGATCATTACATTTAACTAGTTTATGTGACACTCTTATCAAAAGATATTTACAGTATAGAGAAGGGATGCAATATATATATATTTTTGTGCTCCCTGGGATTTGAATCCATATGTTGCTAGCTTGTTGAGCTACAGGAGCTCATGATTATCTCCTGTCTGCTGTTCTGGAAACGCAGTGTCTAATTACCTTCCCGAAGTCTTTGCAGGTGACATCAGGATGCAATTTGTGCACCCCTTGTCCTCCGTTTAATTTGCAGGAAACTTCTGATACTAAGTCAGAGACACCAGAAGGCTTCTTTTAAAGTCAAAGCAGTCAGCAGTCACTCTTCGGAGTAATAGGGAATGATCATGTAAACATAATAATGCATTTTCCTCTTAGATACGGAAGCCGAGAACCGCCACGCTTGTGATTTTTTTTTTCTAATCGTTTTCTTGTGATAACAAAATAATTTATCAGCATGGCAGCGTAAGCTACATGTTTTAAATAGACTTGCAGCTTATATACAGATCAGTTTAACTTGATATCTAAAGGTTGCTCTGTATGTCTGCCATTATATAGATGGAACAGTGTGAAACATACAGCACATTTCGGGTAGTGGAATAACTCCCAAGGATTCAGACGACATGTGTAGATTTGAATGTGGGTGTAAAAGTTTGTTTATATCAAATTTCAGTGTTTTTCTTATAATATCATCTGCACATGTTGTGTACAGTGAAATGACATAGCATTTCCCAGGACCATGGTGCAACTTAGAACATGATATGCACACCACGATAAAATGCTACACGGGTACAGCACTTAATTTCAATGTTAAATACATGGATGCACACATTACATGGCATAAACGTGCCGCGCTGTGCCTGGCATGACGACCCCGTAGCATCACAACATAAACAGCACAAAAATATTATTGCAAGCATGGCAGTTCTCAGCTTCCGTACTTAAGTGTTCCTTCAGTGATAAAGTTTAAATATCGGCATGTTACCTAATATATTGTGCATCTCCACATATTGTTTGTTCCATCATCATAAAGACAATATGTGATGCAAAATAATAATACAGATAGAAATATATTATTCCGGAATATAGTGACAAAAAAATCGCAATCTCAATTCTGAGTGAAAAAGAAATTGATTCATATTTTACCCAGGATCGTACAGGCCTACTCCTCTTATGTTTCTGTAACAGACATAACAAGGAAAACGAAAGAAAAACATGTAGTGTTAAATAAATGTAAATGTCAAGGGCACGCACAATACGTACTGGTGTTCAACTGCAGACACCCATGCTGTAAGATAGAAAGATGTCCCGGGTGAATTTGGGCCATTGTAAGTTCTGGTACATTCTAAAAGCCCTTTCAGTCGATTTAACACTAATTAAGTGGAAATAAACAGGCTACAAATGGCATGAAGCACACACTCCTGCCTTTGAGCTGCCCAGCAGGTGAGACACTGCCCCCCTCAGGGCAGAGTGGGCAGAGCGCTTGCTTCTATGAGGTGTGGTTTTACAATAGAGGCTCTTCTGGAAAGCCCAGCACTGGGCCACCGCTGTGGCGGGTCAGAACACTGTGGCCGTCTTCCTGCTTCCTCCTTCATGGCAGCCCCAGTCTGCCGTGACGGACCCCATCCCCCCCCCCCCCCCCCCCCCCCCCCCCCCCCCCCCCCCCCCCCCACCCCCCCCCCCCCCTGGAGGTGGGATATATTTAGCCACAAATCTGGGACACATTCCTCGTTCTTAAAAAGCTTGTTTGGGTTTCTGAGAAGGGCTGGGACGGACAGAGGCTTCCCTGTTTGGAGTGAGAAGCCATGGCCATCTGGAGTGCATCTGATTGGCTTATGCATTTCCCACTTTGGCTAATGGTTTATGGTAAAATGTAATTAGGAGTAATAATTGACCATACATCCATCTTCCAAACATGTACTCTGCCACAGGGAGCACAGGAAACACCCAGAGCGAGATACCAGTTAATCACAGAAAACAGAAAATCTTATTCCCACTCTATCAAGAGCAATACTTGGCCTAACCACATGTTTTTGGAGCATGGGAGGATGCATAGCTTGCCCAGCGAATGTGTGAGTGACTGATGAGGTGTATTCTATAAAAGGCATCCTCCAGGATTCTGAATTCTATGAACTGGGGTCCTTAAAAGGGTGATTAAGTAAGTTATTGAATATGTATTCTCACATCACTTCCTGTTTACAATGATGTCACCTGCTTTTACTGGACCCTGTTCAATGCATCATGTCTCACTTTCGTTTTAAGTTCAGTTCTAAATAATAATGTATAGTGAAGATTTCATATTCTCTTATAACAGTAGCGGTTAATGTTTTTATGGACTGGCATAGCACAGTGTGCTGAAACCCAATGGCCATTAACGCCTGTTTTAGAAAACTATAAGTAAAAGCTTTTGGCAGAGTACAATTACATGTGCAGCATAGCTGTAGTGTCCCAGAAAAACCCTTTGTGGAACAGGTGGTTCTCTATCTGAGGTCTGGCTAAACCATCCAGGCAGGTCCTGTTAAGAAAACATAGCCTGGTGCCCATTTAGCCAAGACAGTTAAGCCTGCAAGTGGAACAGCTTGGCGAGGTACTTGTTTCTGTTTCTAAGTGCCCAGACAGCACACCGTCGTGGGGTGTTCTTGATTTTCACTCCCGGTTTGCTTCAACACTGGCCTTGACGACGCTATAACAAGTGTTTTCTCTCTCCCTGCCCCGGGGATCCATGTCAACCACAGAACCCTCCTTTCTCTGGAAGCCAGTCTGGAGCCAGGGCCCTCCCAAACGGACAAGAGGTAAGATTGTCCGTGTTGGAAGAATCAATCATCCAGAGGTGTGACTTTTCGGTATCGGTAATGAAAGCGCCGGGTTTATCAGTGCCAGAACACACAGGGGAGAGCCTTTTGCCTGGAGGACTTTGGCTGTCTGTCTGTCTCTGGCTGTGGCACCCCTGTGCCTCTCACAGAGTTCTCATGGAAAGCCGGGATCTGTTTTCCTGCCACCGATTAACCGTAACTCTTATATTTGGCCAATCTTCGCCAATTTTCCACCGTGGCATCCCCTGTCTCCATGAAGATACTGACCGCATTGGAATTTGGATTCGAGAGCAGAATCGCCTTGCATCCTCTCTCGACCTGGGTGCACTACCCAGATTATGGGTAAGGTAATCAGATGCACAGCCTGGTGCGTAAAGGGACTGCTCACTTAAAATCCGTCCGCAGGAAATGTGCATCTTGCTTGATTGTGATCAGGGATGAGTATTGCTTAAGAATATTACATCACATCCTTTGTAGCAATACAACTGTAGTCAGGTCCATCATTAGGCCCAGAAGGATGGATAAAAATAAACCAATATTTTATGCAGTTAGAAGATAGATGGATGGAAGATATTGGGTGGATATTGCCCACCGCATATTCTTTCAAAGTTATATTTAACTCAATGTCGTTCTTATGGCAGCTATTACTTCCAATGTCAGTAAAGTGTAAAAACGGGGTAAAATATCTTTGTTTTCCATCACTATGGGAAAAGACAAAGCTGCATATCCAGAAGGAGCAGACAGTTGTGTAAATGGCTAGACATACCTTTAAACATCTGGTAGGACAATAATCAGAGCATTTCGAACTGGGATGGCTGTGACCTTGCCAGGATGAGGACTCGAGTGCGTGTTCTCCCCACACACAGTGGGAAGAGGGTGCGGGAAGCACAGAAGAGAGCCCTAGGACCTAATTTCAACAATTGTATGCTCTAGTTGTGTCTTGCGGTCACAAAATTAATCATTTGATGACTTCCATATTGGTAGGTTCCTTGGATGGACTGCATGAAGAAGCCCAGAAAAGGGCACCCAGAAAAATCAAGCCTCTTGAGTTCACTATACGTCTCTGGAACTGTGGTACTTTGAGGTCTGCTCACATGAGACTGAAATAGAATTATGTCAGCATGTTTGGTGTCCAAAGAAAGCACCTTCCTACCCTCAAATTCACTGGTGGATCACTGATGCTCTGGAGTTGTTTTGCTGCCAGTGGTCTAGAGGTTCTCGTTGAGATCAGTGGAATAATGAATTTCACCAAGTACCGGGACATTTTGGACAAAAACGTGGGTGGATATATCTGGAGGCTGAGACTTGGCCATAGGTGGACCCTGCAACAGGACAACGACCGCAGAATCAGCGCAGAAGTGGATTAGTTTTCCAATGGCCATCTTGGTCTCCATGCTTAAACCCTGTTTAAAACCTTTGGTCTGCAGAGGACTGCCCATAAATGCTAAACTAACAGTATCAAGTATCTTTAAAGGTCCTGCATGAAGCACGTTTCAATAATCCCTCCCACGGTATTCACTAGCCTTATTAAAGATTAAATAGAAAATAGACGTAGCATGTTATTTGTGCTGTGAAGGCTGTACCATTTATTGAAACCAGAAGCTACAATAATTCAAAACATTTTTTAATCATATGAAATGTTATTTCAGTTAATTCAATTGAAACTTCAATACAGATACAATTTAATACATCAGAAAATAATCTTATCAAATGTGCTAATAAATATATTGTACCCCTTCCCTCTAGATAGTTTCAGTTAAGGAATGTGTGTGGTACATGTCAGTTACAAATCCAGTGACACAGTAAGCAGAGTTTATAAAAGAAGGAACCTGTAAGAACGAAGGAGTGGGTAGAAGAAAAATCATATTAACAGGGAAATTCTTTGCTTACTGTTTTGAATTAACATTGTATCACTGTATTTGGCTGCACAGTAATACTCAAACCCTGTAAAATGAGTGCTGTCCTTGGTTGAACTGTGTTACTGAAAAAACATAAGAGGAATTTGAAGCAAAGTGAAATGAAATAAAAGATACTTCCTTGTAGATCCCCTATAAAAGGGCTGCTCTTTACCCCCCCCCCGGCACTGATTGATCTGCGGTTTTAATAATTTTTCCCCTGTCACTTTACGCCTGCTCGCTTCTTGGCCCATGTGCGGCGTGGGGGGCGCGTGTGTGGATCCCACCCACCCAACAGTCCTCCATCATCTCCTGGACAGGGTCTGTTCCTTTCCCCGAACAATAATATGCCCGTTAATAGATCCCCCCACCCCCCCCATCCAGGTCCTTCCTATAACCATCCCGCCCCACTAAGGCGAAGCTAACTTCCAAATCTCACTTAGCTTGACTTGGAAAGCTGCCCCTGCTCCAGCAGTGGTAAAGGGGGAGGGATTTATGAAGTGACCCCTGGTTTATTTTGGCCATCACTTGTGCAGTGTCCCCTTGACATTTGTTCATGTGTACCCATAATCCCCTCTTGCACCAGAGACCAATTCGGACGAGCCAGTCTCTTTCTCATCAGTCCATCTCCAGGCCGGACTGTTGACCGGTGGATTATCTCACAGAGACTGTCACATGCTTACCGCCATGCAGCATTGTGGTGCTGAGGGTGGACCATCCCTCAGGACAGTTTTTAACTCCGATCAACCAGCTACGGAGGAGCGACTGAGGTCCATGTTTAGGTCCTGCTTGATGTTTGGACAGATAGATCAGGAAAAAAGCAGATAAATGAGGCATGTTGTAGAGATCAGGGCGTGGGCGTATCTGCTGTTTATGGCTCGTCAGAAGCACACTCCCACGCCTGTGGTCTGAAGCGATTGTCTAGTAGTTGGATGCAGTGCGCGTTCCTGAATCTGGAATGATCAAGGCCAGGCAGCCCACGCATTCCTTTCCTCAAGCCCGTTTCCCCGCTGAGATGGACAGAATCCGCCTCTGCATGGTAAACGGAACCAGATGCATCGGTTTTCTTGGACATCCCGGTGGTGCTTGCAGCCTCCGTTATTAAGCCACCGACCGCTTCCCGCTCTCTGGAACTCAGGTCTATCACTCACCATCCCCAGGTAGCAGGGGCACCTGGATGCTGGGCCATTGCCGTGGAAACTATCCCTGTGTTAACATGGTTGTTTCCGTAATGTTCCTCCGTGGAACCTTCAAAAGTCTTTTGTGTGGCATATACTAGGAAAAAATATATAATTATACTAGGATTCAAAGCAAGACAGATTTTCCTGAAGATTATATTGTGCAACTAGGCAACAGGCACATATCTGGATGGAAGGGATTTCAAACACTGATAGTATAGTATAAAGTCGAGACTTAAGTTGGCTGAATGGCACTTGATCCTTACAGGGTCGTAGCTCGAATTAACACAGTAAATGCAAGATGAATGTAGACTGTAATTCACAGGCATCTAATGGAATGTTGACATTGAAAATATATTTTTTTTCAAGAAAAATCTTCACTCATATGCTTGACTTCACAGCTAAAATAATCAGGAAGCCCCCGATTCCACTTCACTGGTTTCCAGCAGGGTGGCTAAGTGGGCGGCACTGTACCTCAACCTCACCCTCTCCCTCACCCTGAGTTTATGCAGTTTGCATGTTCTCTCTGTGCTGCTTTGGATTCCCTACAGTGCCCAGGATTTATTCTGAAGCCCAAAGTCATGCATTGATGTCATTTGGTCTCTCTAAACTGCCAGTAGTGTGTAAAAGTATGCATGTGTGTCCTTTGATCAGGGCCGGTCAATCCTATAGCTAATATAGGTGGCCGCCTAGGGCCCCAGCTGTTGACGGAGCCCCAACTTGCTAGGCAGTTTCACTTTGGCTCAGACGAGGGGTACCGGTGGTGTTGCTCACCTAGTGCACCTCTAGGATTGCCAACTGTCCAGGATTTTCTGGGACCACCATGGATTTTGGTCGTCTGTCCTGGAAAAAAATTATTTTGTTCCGACCCAGAATGTCTCTATCAATTTCCCAATCAAACAGATTTTACAAGACTGAGGTGGCAACCCTTGGCACCACATCGGCTTTGGACCGGCACTGTCTGTGATGGATTGGCACTGTCTGGCGAGGTGCTCCTGCCTTGAGTCCTGTGTTTCCTGTCATGGGCTCCAGTGCCACCCCATCCCTGCTCCATGACCCTCTACTGCGTAAGAGTACAGGAGAATGGTTGGCTGGCTGGTTTTGCAGTCTCACAGGAACTCTGATTTAGCCATAATGTGTAAAATGTTTCATGCTATAATAACCTGACCTGACCTCTATTGCTCCAAATGTGATGCCCTTTTTCTTATTGATTCCGGAACATAAGAGGTTTGAGAAGAACTTTGACGCATAGTGTGGTCAGTCCAATGTGATGCATTTACAATAATTTATTAAAATTGGTTTGTCAGGATTGGCTGCAGAGCAGAGGCGGGATTTGAAGCCTGATGGCGGATGCGTGAGAACAACTTGCCGTGCTCAGTTGAGTTCTTTCCAGGCTTAATTTTTGTTTGTTAGATTTTTAAAGAGAGTAGAAAATATGATTAAGATACAAAATTCAAAGTTTTATTGTCATGTGTGCAAAGCACAATGAAATTCTTACTTGAATATCTCCACAGATTTCAGAAAATCTGTACAGAAAATCGCTGACATCACAGGAATCTGCCATCACGCCTCCCCCATGGTGAAGCACACAATTAATCAACGAGCAGGGGCACTTTCAGAGACAACAACTCAAATAAAAATGTCTGAAAGAGAATTTATAAAAATGTTCCCTCAATGTCAAGTCAAACAGCCCCAAGTTTTAGTCTCTAAATCAAATCTCAACATTTTTTCATGATATTAATATTAATTATGAGCCTGTTATAAAGCCTTCTGGTGGCTCAAAATAATTATATCATTAGGCTACTTCAGAGTGATTTCCAGGAACCATTGGTATTAGCGGGTTATGACACCTAGCTCATTTTCTGCACCACAGAATCATGTGTAAGGAATGGAGGGTGAGAGGGGGAGGAAGAGGATGGCAGCACTACCAGAGGAGGTAGGTTTGCCCTGCCAGCTGTGTGAAGATGGCACTGGGGCTCCCCTGCCCCAAATACACAGCAGCAAACAGTCCCCTCCATTCACACAGAATGAATAGTGGCTGTGCTCCGAGCCCCCCGGGGCGTCCCAGCCATCCTCAGCAGGGAGATGTCCACCGGAGCGGAAGGGATTTGTAAAGTTCCTATTCCCGGTTTTGTTTGAAGAACATGGGAACATGCTGTCAAGTTCAAGTAAGGTGTGACTCTGCTGAGATGATGCATTTGTAAAATTGGAGTTTTTGAATGATGTACAACTAAATCCAAATAAATCCTGTTTATGGTTTGAATTAAACCTGGACTTAGCTACTATAATTTTAATAATATAGCGCAGTTTGACTTTAACAAATTAAAGCTATTGATTGGTGTTATTATAACTAGAACATTACATATGTCTAACAAC
>JAAGVU020000061.1:27422125-27469830 GCA_011763525.2 Mormyrus iriodes | reverse complement strand
TACATGTATAATATATATGTAATGTTCTAGTTAAAATAATGCCAATCACGTATATATACTGTTTCACTGACTCTTTTTTTGCTGCTGAGACATTTATTCATTGCTAGCAATAATTAAGCTGTAATGTGCCTGATGTCTCTCTGGTGGCTTATTTTTATATGCGTGCACAGATTTCTAAGAAGCCTCATCGCCATTTAAATTGGATTTGGAGAAATGCTCCAGAATGTAAGAGCTTCGGCATGGCCCACATAAATAACCAGCTCCTTAAAGTATTTGCGGATTCCCCGAGAGAGGGCCAGTAACCACAACGTCTGAATGCCCACTGTAGCTCCCCAGGCAGGTGAGACCAGGGCTGGACTAACTCCAGCTGTCGTGCAAAGAGAGGAACACGACAGCCTGAAAAACAGAGGAGAGAAACCCAAACACAATATACCTCTGTCTTCTTTTTCGTTATTGGTCAGACTCTGCAGGTCTTTCGGGCCGTTTTAATGTGAGGGTGTTGATCGATCTCCTCTGCCATCTTTAGTGTGTGGGTCGTGCTGCAGATTTCGGGTTTTTACAGCTTGGGGGTTAGATCTCTGGGCAATGCACACAAGCTGATGACTGCCTGGCTTGATGAGGCTGAGTGTTTTGGTGCAGGCATCACGGTAGACGGGAGATATCGGCTTTAGGAGGGAATGTGTCTGAATTACAGCCACCATTAGAGGCAGCAGCTCGAAAGACACTGTTAGTATTGGTACGGAAATAGTATACAACAGTATGATTTTTGTGAAAGGGTTCAGTGGAGTCACTGACTGACATTATTATGGTTATTGATAATGATAACTAGCTCACTCTGTAATGATCCCTAACAAAAGTTTAAAAAATATGTCCATTCATTGTTAAATCATTGTCAGATTCAGTTCTGTGATCTCCTTTTTACTCAAGCTTTTTAAATATAGTTTTATATTGATTTATAATATTATATGACTTTGATTTGTGTAGGACAGCAGTTTGTGTTTTTTATAATATTGAGCCATATAAAAACACTGTACATGAAAAAACAACTGGACTTTGACTTTATTGTCGCTTTGCTGTGTAGTAGATGCTGGCTTTTCAGGTTTAGGCTAATATTTTGCAACTTTATCTTGATCCGGAGGGATGCCTTATGTCCACTTTGCTGGTGCTTGGGTAAGACATGGGCTGGAGAGGCACCAGCAGAACCTGAAATGAGACATGCTGTGGACCTTTACACCAGTGTTTCGCAATCCAAACTGCAGGGACCCACAGCTAGTCCATATTTTTGCACCCTCTGAGCACCCTGCCAGACAGTCCACATTTTTGCTCACTCCCAGCTCCCTGCCAGAATCCAGGAGGGAGCAAAAATGTGGACTGTCTGTAGGTTCCTGAGCACCGGATTGGGAAACACTGCTTTACGCTATTGGGTCACTCACGAGGCAAGCTTCACATCCCTTTGTGGGAGATGGCTTCCCGCCACCGTTAAGTGGCCGTGGACCTCACCGCCGGCCTGTTCCCACTTAATTGCCTCCAGGAAGCAGCGGGCTCAGAATTCCTCAGGGGGGCCAGACATCGCGAAACAAACTTCCATTCAGTGCACGTGAGCCTACAAAAATAAATGAATAATTTAGCAAGGCCACCACAATGTATATCCTGAGCCCCACGTAGGAAAGGGGAGGCAGAGGGGTGAGGGGCAGGCAGCCGAAACAGGCAGGATTCCAGGCTTAAAAACACAGTGTGGATGTTGCTGACTGTAATTTTTTATTGCGATCTAAGAGTGCCGGGATATAAAACAAAGCAGCAGTTGTCACAGTAAAGGGTCCTGCGGCTTAGGAGGTGTCAAATTATTGTACCTCAGCTGGATGCATCGGTATCAGCGGCCAGCAGACTCGAGGAAGCCAAACCCTGTGGCATCACTGCCCTTCCCTGGCCGGTACCGCGGAGCTGTAATGCAAAACCAACCAACAGGCATTACTCTGCACCGTCTCTAGGGGCGCTATAACTCAGTCAGTTAGAGGTTGTTATAAAATAATAAAATGAAATGTAAATAACCGGAAGAATCTGAGAGGAAGGCTGGGAGTCTTCCAGAACAGTGATGGAATGCCAGCTGCTTGGGCTTATAGGATTTATTATTTTAACGTTAATTAAATAATGGTGATGACAGCTGGGCACCTCTGGCCACACTTGATCGCCCCACTTGCTCATGCTCAAGACACTTCTGGCGGCGTGTATCTGATATTCACATTTACGTCCAGGATCACCCTGGCTACAGAATGTGATACAGATAACCAGTGCCAGTAAAAATGTTCTGAGGGCAGAACAAAAAATGATTGGTTCAGAGAGATGACCAATCATATTGTAGAGGAGGTGGGTCCAAGCAACTAGAGGAGGTGGGACCACCCAATCAGATGTTTTAGTCCTGCCTCCTTTAGTTGCTTGGACCCACCTCCTCTACAATCTGATTGGTCATCTCTCTGAACCAATCATTTTTCATTCTGCCCTCAGAACATTTTTGTGTAAGTAAAACTCCCACAAGCTTCAAAAACGATCTGGCATTGTTAAATGTCCTTCTTGAAGGAGCACCCTCCCTGCCCCCTGCCCAAAGCACAGGTTTGGATGCTTTTTTGGATGGCGAAGGAAAGTTGGAATTAAAAGTTGATGTTGGATTTCAGTGCTGTCTTCTCCCTTTCTTCAGGGATTATTCTTGTGTAGGACTTTGTAGTCACATTCCTTGTTCCTGATACAACTCCATACTGTTCTAGCATTTTCAATTGTTAGAAACAGCAAGCAGAATTGTGTGAGTGCTCCAGACATTCTTGTCAGATTTCACACAGGATTTAGCTCTGCATTACTGTCGATCAGCTTGTTTTCCCTGTCATTTGGAAAGTCTTTGAAACATGTGTCACGTCTTCATCTGTGATCTCTCTCTGCTCCTGTGACAGAGGCCACCTGCAGCAGCAAGCAAGCAACAGGTGACACTGACAGCTGTGAGAGTGAAAGGCTGCCTGTATAAATCTCAGGGTACTTTACCACAATGATATTTTACAACACGTACCATAGGAGCTGCTCTGGACAGTATGGGCAGCAGAACCAGGCGGCAGTACCTGGGAAACACTCAAAAAACAAATGTTAATATATTCATATTGCGGCTGTCCTGTGAAAACAAAAAAATCCACTATTTTGGGAGTGTGAAAAAATGCATTTTCTCAAACTACTTTTCAAAACAAGGCTAAAACAGCGTTAGCATCAGAAAAGAGAAACCTTTACAGGCGGGATGCCGCCCTGGGCGACTGCCCATGTCACCCATACCTAAATCCACCAGTGTCAGATGCCAAACTCTATCAGTACACAGAAGAGAATGGGCAAAAAATGTTTAAAATATTGTGAAAAACATATAATAACATTTTTATTGTATTTTATGTTTTTAATTCTGTGAACCAGGTTCAGCCACACTCGTTCTGTGATATTTACAAGAACACAGTGTCTTACTTGAAACCTTGCGTGCTTATGGCTCACATGTTGGCAAATAAAGTCTAACTGTTTCCAAATAATTTTAAAAAAAAGCTATGACTGGCACAAACCTGACAGAGTGCTTTTGACTGTTGCGACTTAAAGATGAACTGGCAGGTGCCTTTTGTCACTGCATCGTTCCTAGTAGCCCATCTGTGCTAAAATATAAGCCAATGACTCAATAAGTATCTTGTTGTCAGTTTTGACTGATTGGTTGCCAGATTTTTTTTGTTTTTTGTTGGAATTGCTTACTTCAAAATAGGAATCAGACACCAGGCAACAACTACAGCGCGATGCTAGATTTGCTGAAGGTAACCTAACAGCTAAGGTTAAGGACAAGAGGGTCATCAGACAACAGACCTGAATGTCTTCCAGTTATGTTAGGTGTTTGGAGGGGTTAGGGTTGCGATTAGGGTTAGAGCTAGGTTGAGCAGATTAGCATATCATTAACTTAGGGAAAGACATATCCCACAGCTCCCCATAACTTTGATTTCCCCAGCAGAAGAGAGATGCACCGGTCATCTTGCAGTTTTTGTGGCCCCTACTTTCCTCTGTTGTGGTTCGTTGGCTTTTGTGGAGTGTTCTTTTTCCTTTCTGCTTTATTTAGGGCTCAGATTCATGTTAGGATTAGGATTAGAACTAGGGTTAGGGCTAAGGTTAGGGAGTCAGGTTTTTTTTAAGGCTATTGAGTCAGGCCGTTTGGAAATATTGAGCTAACTTTTTCATGCATTCCTTTTCTCTTTTTTATCTGTCTTTTTCAGTCCAATTCTGGATAGTTTCCACTCAGGTACCCTAAGAGAGTCTAGTCATTTTGCCATGAAGTGTATCACCAGGCAAGTGTCTGTGTGACCATATTATTTCTACAGTTGTAGGTGGCACCGCTGTCATTTTTGGTGCCAGAATTGTTCTGAGTTCAAATGAAATGCAGCATTAATAGCAGTCTGACCAGCAGTCTTTCGGGGCCAGAAAAATGAGCACTGGCCCGGCTATATTAGCCCGGCATTGCTGTTATTTTTGGTGCCAGAATTGCCAGAACCGGGCCAGGATTTAGGCTCGGCTCTGGCACCAGGCCTGGTGTGAAAGGGCTCGAGGAGTGCTGTGCTGAACCTTTGGTAGCCTCTGCAAAATAAGGAATGGTCAGGTGCAGTACATTTCTGTGGTCCAGATACATTTGTCCAGGCGGAGTCCACGGCCATTCACCCAGGAAATGAAAACAGTCAACTGAGTGCTCCATTCAAGTACATAGTTGAGGAGAACGGCAAGTTTTGATAAGACCAAGAAGGACGTAGTAATCTGGCAGAAAGTATAAGGTAACTCCCTTTTACAATGTAAAGCAGCCTCACTGAGAGATGTGTGTGTTAGCCAGCAAGGCCTGGTGAGCGGGCTGTTATTGCAATGCGAGCTTCATGGGGCGAGTAGGCCGACAGTCTTGTGACCCATATAGTCACCATTTTATTTTTGGTACTCACCCTGCTTTGATTTGCTTCAACATGGAAATCAGAGCATTTTCTAATGCTAGTCTGACCTTAAGCTCCAATAGTGATGAAGTGGGAATATGAGGCCAGTGAACAAACAGGTTAAAAGGGGGGGCATCAACAGAAAACAAAGTTGAATTCATGCATTCTGTACATTGTGTCTCATTTGGAATATACACCAATGAGCCAAAACATTATGAGCATCCCAATGTGAAGCAAATAATGTTGACTGTCTCGTCGAAAAGGTGCATGTTAAGGTCTGGAATATATTAGATGGTAAGCTAACATTCGGTACTCGTAGCTGACGTGTTGAATGCAGTAGAAGAGGACAAGGGTAAAGATCTGAGTGACTTTGACAAGGACCAAATCATTGTGACTATATGACTGGGTCAGAGCATCTTTGAAACAGCAAGGCTCGTGGAGTGGTCGTGGTCAGCTGTGGTCAGTACCTACTGAAAGCAGACCTAGGAAGGAAAAACCACAATCCACCAAGAGGGTGTTGGGCAGCCAGGACACGTCGATGTGGGATGTGAATGAAGGCTATCCCTTCTGGTACAAACCAACAGAAGCACTACTGTGGCCCATACCACAGATAATTTTGATGATGGTCACAGGAGTAAGGTGTCATGACACACGATATATTGAGGCCTGCTGTTCTGGAGATGCTCTGGCCATTATGATTTGGCCCTTGTCAAAGTCACTCAGATCTTTCTCCCTGCCCATTTCTTCTGTATTCAACATCTCACTACAAGTACCAAATGTTAACTTACTGTCTATTGCATTGCAGACCTTAACATGCACCTTTTTTATGAGACAATATTTGCCTCAGTTGGGGGTGGTCATAATGTTTTGGCCCATCGGTGTATGTTGTGTGAAACTATGAGGATGAGCTCTTCTGGAGACGGATATCTCATCTATGCACACCCCCCACCCACAATTTGGTACAGCCCAAACAGCCTTATTGTAATTAGCCAGGTCATTATGACTAACATCATGAAGGATCAAGGATTATTGCTGCAGGTTTGCACGCAGAAAAAGAAGCCAAACTTCTAGAAGCTTCAAAATAGCAACACACCTTGCCTGAGAAGCCAGCACCAAGGCTACTGGGCCTGAGGGCACCGTCTTCTGGACCATGCTAGCAGGGTGTCAGCATCCGAGCTCGTGGGCCTTCACGTCAACGAGCGGAACGGCAAAATGGTAATTTAGCAAAATAAACTTAATAGGGATAATATGACAGGACCGCATCGCTAAAACATCTACAGTGTATATATTAGCATCAGCCTGGATATGCCAGTTCTTTAAATGAGTCCAGACCCCAACATACCAGCGTATATTTCAGACCATGAATAGAAGGTGACACATGAAAGCTGACAGCATGGACACAGAGCCATGTTTGAAAAGCGTTACATGCAGAGTGAAAAATACATTTATGATTTCCAAATGACGTGCACATGGAATCCCCACAGTGGCTTCAATAAATATTTTTACACCTCCATGTCATGGAAGACTGGAGAAAGCTTTTTAATGCCCTCAGTACATGCGAGACAGACAGGAGCCTGGTCGCCATACTGCAATTTGTGGTTCAAAGTCATCTTATATAATGTGACGTATAGACAGGCTAATCAAAATGATTCTTACTCACATTCCTCTTCTCCTTTGAGCCTTCAGCTTGTCTTTGTGGGTTGTATGATCTGTACTGTCTCAAAGATCTGCCAAAGTTTTTTTTTTGGGGTGGGGGGAGTAATATCCTTTATGATTCCAGTATGTAATCTGTCTCAAGAATTCACTTCAGGAATCACTTCCAAAACACCAGGTATGATCTTCTGTCAGCTGCTTATAAATGTCTATATCATTGATGTAATCTTACACATTTGGACAGTTTGGACTCACAACCATATAGCTATAGTTACTGCTGAATGACTTTTTATGATCCACAGTTCATACAAAGTAGGTCATGTTCATGCTGCTGACAGCCTGCTCTGAAGTACTTTTAGTGGCTTATATTTAATCGTTTTTGATATTTATCAGCAGGGAATATGATATGGCTGAGAATACCATTGCCCTTATTGTCTCAGATAGTCCACGGAGATAACACAATTACAGGGAAATTAAAACATTGTGTGAATTTTAGGGAAGCAAGTGCACTGCGGGTCTCCTCAGTGCCTGTAGATCTACTGAGAATAGAAAAGCCCTGAGTGCAGAAAGCAGAAAAATGCTTTTGGGATGTATCTGTCATGCAAAAGTTACTGGCCACTAAAAATATTAAAAACATCGACATTACAGGTGGGATGACTATGGCCAAGATCTTTTTTAAAGATGAGCCACCGAAGGTTTCAGTCTTTGCACGTACCTTGGTCATATTTGTACTTTTGCAAAATGCCTCTGTTATGCTCTCAGCTTTCCCCTTAACTTCTGTTTCAACACTGCTTAAGAGTCACCAGCATCTGATAAGGAATAGATCATACAGACCATTTCTTATAGTCTCCATAGGGAACTACCTTGCTTTTAAATGCATTGTTTGCTTTGATATGTTGCCATGGAAACAAGGGGGTGAGTGCTGGTTGTACTGTGTGAGTCTTTTCCAAAGTTTTACAGAGGCACAACCACTAAAAATAATTTAGACAAAGTAAACAGTTTGTTTCATGGATACTCTATACCGTAGAAGTGATTCGTGCAAAAAACAATATCCCTTGAAGTCATTATTTTAAAGTTTAGAATTTCACTGTTGTTTATTTGAGGAATTTTAGAAATGCTTTATGCCTTACACTTAAACTGAAAAGAATAACTTAAAAATCAGACAATAATGAGGGTTCTTTTTGACATTTGTTTTGCTCTTCAGTTGTTTCCCACTTCAGTTACAGATTTTCAAATCCATGAAAATATTTCTTCCATCTGAATCTAGCATATAACTTGGCTGAGACAGGACCCAATAATAAAGTTAATGTCTATACTCGCAATGATTTTGAGTTTTTACTGTAAAATGATATCTGAATCATCAGTTTATGCTGCCCAGATAAAAGCATTCATCTGAGAGTAACTCGTGACAGTCCCTGTTGTTGAAATTTTTACACCAGAGGTTTTTGAGGATGAGGGATTCATTGTCTGGGGTGTTCCCAGGACAAATGCTTCAAAATGTAACAAAGAAGGTCTTTGTTTTGAGAATGTGAACTAGCTTATTTGTCTATTTGTTTCCATTACTTGTGGATCCTTGTTATGGTCATTTTTAAACATCTATCATGTGTTTTTTTTTGATTATCCAACATGTTTCTCTGGTTAGTAAATGTCTAATGCTGTTCCCCTCTTCTGGATAATGCAGTATCGATTACAGAATTGTCCAGACTCTTTCTGCACAGACTTTCTTTTCCAGGACCAGCCCAACTGCCGTCTGCATTTCAAAATGGATTCAAAATCCTTTTTGAAAGGATCTTGGCCCTTTCCAGAACAGAGCGTGGCAAACACGACTACTGAATCCTGTGGCACTCATTACAATGACAGCTGACATTCTTCCAAGCAGGTACCTTATTCCCGTGTTCACCCCCCAACACAAGAAGTTCCAAGGTGACCAATAAATGAAGTACTGTTTGACACATTCAGGTTTTCGTCTGATTATGTGGATGAGCTACTACCGCTGCTGGGCTCATCTTCTGCCGTTTCCATGACAACATCCATCTGATGGTTCGTGTTGCTCACTTCTTTCAGATCCTATCCAGTCGTAGCTGATTCATTCATTTGGACAAAGATTGGCTCTGAATGAGACATTTCATGTTTAGCCCACTGAACCATGTCCACTGAACCATATTATCTCACACCCCTCCTTATGTTTTCATTGAATATTTCATTGTCTCAAAGTCTGATCCTATTACGAGCAGATCTTAATGAGCATGACCTCATAAAGCTTACATGGTGGTTGGCTTTCATAGAGGAGAACATCAATTTGGAAAGGCAGTTAGTGCTAAGTAGTTTAAGGCATCATGGAGAATAAAGAATTTACAACATAACCCAACGGTCGCTGCTTGCAAAATCTCCAAAGTGGCAGTACTGTTGTACCCTAGAAGTATTCAGTACTCAGTCCCCTCAAACTTTTCCAAACACTGTTGCACAGTACACATTTAGAAATGGAGTGAAATTATTACTTTTTTCATCAGTTGAATGGATTTTTTGCAAATTTATTTAAAGTAACTGAAATTTGCCGTCTAGATAAGTATTCAGACCCTGTATTTAGCCCATTGTAGCACCAGATTTAGCAATGATTACAGCTGTGAGTATTCTTGGGCGTGCTTTGTAAGCGCTGTGTCAATGACACAGTCAATGTCTTTGCAGTATTCAGCTGCAGTATAAAAGGTTCTAGCTTTCGTGTGATCTCATCATTAATCTTTACTATTTGCCATTTATTTTTCTTTATTAAATAAACTCTGAGCCACCCACATTTGCCAGACCCATTTCTGTAGAATAAGAATATGTTGATCTAACTCCAAATCTCATGAGAACTAAAGACATTAATGGACATTTTCACTGCATGTATTTTTCAAATTTATTTAATTCTGCCATAAACCAGTGTTTCCCAACCCGGTCCTTGGGGACCCACAGACGATCCACGTTTTTGATCCCTCCCAGCTCCCTGCCAGACAGTCCACAAAACATGGACTGTCTGCGGGTCCCCCAGGACTGGATTGGGAAAAACTGCCATAGGCTGCTCTTATCCTGACATTGTTTTTTTTTCGTGGTGTTCTCTACACCATGACGATGGCTCACTGTATTAAAGAATACTCTGTCATTCATATGTTGCATCTATGTCTTCCAAGTTCTCCAGCCCCTAAGGCTTGTGCAAATCCAAGTTTATTTGTTTCCATGGCAGCTGTTCTCTGTGGTTCCTCTATGTATGAAGCAGATGTCTATAGATTAGCTTTAAAGGCCAGTTACATTTAAACAAATTACAATGCCCTAATTTCATGAGTACACAGTGAAATCTTCGGATACATATGTCTAATTTGCGTTAATGTTAATGTGTTAATGATGTTCTACATATGTTATCGTAATATTTTCCTTGCTTTAACAAAATATGTAGAATAATCTTAAAAACCGGGGAGCAAAACGGAATATCTTTGCTCGTATAAAAAGGGGGCAGAGATGCAGGGAAACAAAGAGATATAAAAACCTGCCAGGGTAAAATGAAGTTAGAAGTCTTAAAAATTACTGTACAGCTGAATGTTTTCAGTTAAGCCTTAATAAGAGTTATGTATTTTTTTTTATCTCAGTGAGTTTACAGAAAACGGACATCCCTCAAAAAAGACCCTATACGAATTACGAATCTCAAACATTTAATTTCTCAAATGAGGGTACAATATGTAAGCAGTACCAGAACTCTGGGTGATACACTATCAAAGAATTGCTGTCCATATTGTAGCTTCACCCACTACATTCAAAAGCTACATTCACACTATATATTTAACAAGAACAACCTTAGCAGGACAAAAAAGACCAACATTTTTAAATGGTTTCTTACACATAAATTAGAAAGTATTCACATCAATTAAGATTGTTTAAAATAAGATGGTATGTAAAACTGAAGACTTATTATGGAAACGTAACATTAGCTCTCCTTAACTTTTTTCTGTCCAGTGTAACTTAAGTTACTATGTTTGAGTCTATCATTTATTATTTTATTACATCATTATTAAATGAACACTTAATTTAAACGATTTTATTGTATTTGAATTTGCAGCCAATCCCATTAAATGACCTCAAGGTTCACAGTTGCGAAGTTTGCAATGAGTTCCTTTGGGAAATGCGGCTGTCTCAGAACCATTTTCCAAACACTTAAAAATGTAAGAACAACTAAATCTATTCCAAACAATGTTTTAACTCCTTCTATAAAAGGTCAAATGTACACTGCTTTTCATTGTATCAAATGTAGTTCTGAAACCATGACTGTTTGCTTATAGTTTAACTTTTTTCTCACACATGCTGGAAAATATTGCTGCTGAATTAACTCTTATCCATATAACACTGCTTATAAATACAGGGCCTGCTTACTGTAAATGTGATTAGCATCATCTTGCAATATTGCACTTATTGGATTTAGGTCTGCTTTGATGGTTTTTGTGTGATATTACTTTGAGAAATCAACAGTTCTATCTATTGAATAATAGCATTAAATGATACAACATTTTCAAACGGAGCTTTCATAAAGTAATAAATATTATTATTCCCATGCTGTGGTGGCATCTATTTAATTTTATATTCTTTCTTAAATTAATATTCCCACTTATAACATTTGCATTTCCATCTGAGCACCACACCTCCCTCCAGTCTTTTGGGGAAACTCCACCCTCTTCTTCTGCATTGATGAATCTGCAAAATAGCTGCGCTTTACATTAACGGTGTGTTAACAACAAATGCCTGTCATATGTTTTCATTCATTTGACTTTAAATATACTTATTTATTTATTCTGCAGTCACTATTATCCGAAGCGGCTTACAACTGAGCAGAAGTAGTGGGCCCAATGGTAAAATCACTCTCCTGGACATAGGACTCAAATAGGTGACCATCCAGGCACCGACAGAGCAGCCTAACCTACTGAGTCACATACCATCCCAACTGAACACTTTGTATTCAGCTTTGGTAATCCCCATCATTAATTTTCAGATGGTGATCTCTATTACCATGGCCTGCTTCTTATCTTGAATTCTTCTTGCTTACAAGTGAATTTAAAAATTTGTATATTTTCATTTGTGGTCTGTACAGTGAGAATTAGATCAGAAATAAGCCTTATTAAAATATTCTAATATAAACGCTAAATGATATTTTTTATAATGCATCCTCCTAGTCAACACTGCCATCCTGTGAAAAATATTGTGAATTACAACTAAGGTGACAGATACAGCGTCTCCTTGTGGCCCCGGAAAACAAATCATATGTGCGACATCGCCATCTTGTGGTCCGTGAGGTAAAATTCTTTGTTAAAATGTTGCTGGCAGCTTTTGTCTGAAGAATGCGATTAAAGTGCAGCAATAAACGTTTCACGTAATTTACTGTTATCTGTTTATTCGATTTCACAGCCATCCTTTTTAATTTCAATTGGGTTACCCCTTCCAGTTATATTTATTAAAGTGTTAGGATTGAAATATGTAATCAATACTTACAAACATATTTTAGTACGCATTTATGTCACAGTTCTTGCAGTAAGGATTATTCCTCGTTCTTTAGACTAAATACGTATACTAAAGCCTTACTATTTTCTAAATTAAAATCTCAAATGAATTGTTCGCTGAACATCTGCTATATCAGTTGATATAATGGCATAAGAAATTGCTATTTTATTTTTTAAACGACATTATTGCCTTAATGAAAATCGCGTAAAATTCGGTAACAATCTACTATGCTGGTTTTAAGTTGTAGTTGCACGCTTTTTATATATTTTTTTCTAAGGATGAGCGAGTGTGATTGGCATACTAATATCCAATAGCGTAGCGAGATTATTTCGCGGCTTCACCAATCATAAATTAAGAATTAGAACCGGAAGTGCACCCACGTTGTAGTAAGCATGGCACCCGGAGGCAAGATCAACAGACCAAAAACTGTATGTTTAATAGTTTTGTTTAAATGTTTTCTATCTGTATAGAATTGTATTGATTTTTAAAGTTTCGCTTTGTTCTTTCTCACAGAATAAGTGCCCTGTTTTGCGGTGAATTAAAATTCGTTTACTGTTTACCAACCAACTGGCGTTATTGCTTGTGACAGATTTAGCGAGATTAGATTTTTTTTTCTAGATAGTAAAAAAAAGCATAGAGGAAGATTACTTGGTTTTCATGGACACGTTCATAATTTAAACAAAAACCTATTTTAATCAACCATTCTTTTCTGAATGCAGCATTGCTAAACCCTGGCAACACGTTAATTTGCTTATATTTACATGAGTAATAAGTCAGTTTATGTGTTTTTGTTTGTTATTGAGATATGTAACGGTGCTCACTATTATGCCCGTGGGCGGGAACTGGCAATGTATATTGGTGATATATTTGTACTAATTTTGCATATGTACACCGTATGTCTGTTATAGGAACTCGGGAAAAAGCTCTTTAAACGCCGACGCGTTCTAAACAAACAAAAGAGGTTGAAGCACAAGATTGTAGGAGCGGTGGTTGATGAAGGACTAATCACTGCTCATCACCTGAGGAAAAGAATGTGAGTACACCATCTTTCAGTAACAACGTTCTTGATGCCATCGGTGAACGTTCATCTAATTCTCGTTCTATTTATATGTATATAAAACAGTTTCCTCAAACAATACAATCGTGTTTTCATCCAAAAAGACACTACCTTCAGATATTCGGACACCACTCTTTACAAACAGTTTTTATAGACTTGTTTCAAAACGGATTTAATTGATTATTTTCTGCCAGTCAACACATAATCACCTATAATGGCGACGTGAAAACAAGTTTCTAAGTATTTGTCAGCTTCATTTAAAAAAAATAACTTTTCAATTTAATTGTGGTTTCTTTATTTTTCTATGTTTCTAGAACTTGTAGTCTATCTGGGCGTATTCATTTTAAATGAACATGAATTGGAATGGCAAAGTGAAAACGAGAAGATGATCTGCGGTTGTAACTGCATAGATCTGGAAGAGCTTCTAGAGCTGGTTGTTCAGCACAGTTGGTTATTCAGGCATGAAAAACCTTTGGAGGGTTAGGGTGGTGACCAAGAACCACTGTAAAGGACAATACTTCAGTTTTCCGCGTGTGATTTTGGTTGCAGACAAGGGGATATGATGTAAATCTCATCATCAGGGGTTGGCTGCAGCTGGTGCGTGTGTAGCCCAGATTTTTATGTCGAGAGGAAACCTTGCACATCTATGCGCATCGACTGTGCATGTGTAAGATATTTAGGGGTTTCCAGTAGGTGGCAGCATGGACTTTCACAGATCAGTGGTCAACGATGAGAGAGTAGAGTAAGAATACTTGTTTTTGTAGTAGTTAAGGTGAGCAGCTGTATGAGGAGGGCCAGAGGTAGCTGCATATCTATTTTTTTCGTACTGTCCAGACATTATACCAAGGTATACGATGTTTTAAGAAGCAGCATTTTGAAATCTTGGTGATAAAATTCACTGTGGGGATGGGGGGTGAAGTTAGTTGAGGTCCCAGCTAATTTTGTCATTGGATTTTCAAAATACTGTGGTTTACCTTATTACCATAATACTGCCCAGGCCTTGACTAATAACATTAAATCTGTTGATAAAAGTTTACCTGTTTCACTACACTGCTTGTATTTGGGTTCGTGGCAATACATCTGCTCTCTGCTGGTCTGGTGGAATATGACTGCTGTATGCATGGACCGACCGCCACCATCCGCAGCCAAATGTTGTATGAACACAAGCTGCCCCACAGACAACCATCCCCAGAATGAAGCCGGACAAAAGCGCGCACGGGAAAGTGAACTGGGCTTAACTGAGCTTCAGAGGTTCTGTGCAAAGATGGGAGAACCTGTTGGAGAGACAGCCATCTCTGCATTAATGCAGTTTTCATGGTAGAATGGTTAGATGGAAGACACTGTTAAGGTAAAGGGCATATGATAGCCCACCTGGATTTGGTGTCTGAACAGGTCTCTGAATGTTCTTGAGTGACCCAGCTAAAGCCCGGTCCTCAACCCCCATGGAAAATCTGTGGGGACACCTAAAAATTAGATGGTGAACATTGATGAACTGCAATATTGACAGAGCAGAGAGGATCTGCAGGGATTGGGAGAAACTGCCCAGCTGTGCAGAGCTGGTAGCAGCATATCCAAGAAAATACACATTGGTACTCAATGCCAAAAGTGTCCTACACAACACTGAATTAAGGGTTTGTAAATGGGTGACATAATTTTAAAAATTGCTACCGTTCCATAACATTTTTGCCTTATTGTGTCAGTTAATGGGAAAAAGAATCAAATTGATCCATCTTGAAATATCCACTATACCACAAGGTTTCGAAAAAGTCGAGGGGTCTGAATACTTTCTGAAGGCACTTTACATTCAAACTGGATCTAAGTTCTTGTTAGGGATACCCTAGTTCATCTTGGTTACTTCCCATTTAAAACCCTTTTGTGATTAATACGAATTGCACGTCAGACTTCTAACAATATACAAACCCTGTTTTTGGATTCACTTGTGCTGGGAATGCCCTGAATTTGCTGTGCGTTTCCCCCTTGCCAGTTCCAGCCCACGGGCAAACATCACCCTGTCTGGCAAGAAGCGACGCAAGCTGATCAAGCAGCTGCAGCACATGGAGCGAGCGAAGGTGGCCATGGAAGGTCCGGTGAATGTTAAACATCTCTTGTCCACCAGATGATGCGTTACAGGTCTAAATATGAGGATCCTTTTGGGGGCAGCGTGTGGCTTAGTGGGCTAAGCCTCTGTGCCTGTGATCAGGTCGCCGGTTCAAGCCTAGCCTCAGCACATCTGCAGGCCCTTGAGCAAGGCCCTTAACCCCCAGCTCCCTGGGTGCTGCTATTGGTGGCTGCCCTTCACTGCCAGCTTGCTCTCACCTACACAGAGGCGAAGAGAGAATCAGTAAAGTATATAATAATAGATACTTTATTGATCCCCATGGGGAAATTCTCTATTTGCCTCCCCCAACCTGCTCTGTGGGTGAGAGCAAGCTGGATGCGAAGGGGAGCCACCCATAGCAGCACCCTGGAAGCTGGGGGGGTTAAGGGCCTTGCTCAGTTATAATAAATATCACCCATGGCTCCAAGCCTACCTGGAAGCCTCCAAGTTACCTGGAAGATGAGTACTGACCTACTGCTTATAGTTGACTTAGCTTGTACATTCTGATGGGATGCTGTGTATCCAAGTTTTAACATCTCATCTGTCAATCCTTTCATCTTCCATGTCGGTTTACCCAGTATACAGTGCCCAGTACCTGGTGAGCCTGGAGCCTATCCCAGGAAACAGGGCCCATTGCAGGGAACCTTCTGGATGGAATACAAGTTGTTAATGTGTCCGATTTAGCCCTGTTTTTCTTTTTTATACAGTTCAGAGGTTATCTGGTGCATGATTAATGGCGCATTATGATAACCTAAGTCTGACAGGCGTGCCATGCGTCAGCTGCCGGTCATCATTGGCCCGTTCTGCATTTCTGTCCCTCACAGTTGAAGCACAACCTGCAAAGAAAGCTACCCCCTCCACCATCTCAAAAAAACAGGCGAAGAAAGAAGCTCCTCAGGATGTTGAGATGGAAGATCAGGACCTGAAATGAGAGGGTGGTGACCTGAACCCTGTATCAATCGCTTCAGTTCAACCAACACGGATGCTACCGTTTGTCTGTTTTTTTTGTTTTTTTTTTACAAAAAAACATTAGTTGATATTTACCCATTATATAATGTTGATATGTACCCTTGTTTGAAGAGCTTGACTTTTCAACATGAATGTAATATATGATATTCTTGTCAAGGCGTCAGTTTGTATCGACTGTCATTTGTAATGGACTTCGTCTTTTGACCCATTTGAAGGAGTCTGTACTGTAGATGGAGGAGTAATTCAGGATTTTTCCCCCGCAGTATGATTACCTTAATAATGAGACTGTGCGGAGGCCGTGTGGTTCAGTGGAAATAGGTACCATGCCTGTGATTGGAATGTTGCTGTTTCAAATTTCAGAAGCTGAAAGGGTCTGTGAACAAGGCCTTTAATCCAACAATTGCTCCCTGCTTTCTCATAAATGTATGTTACTTTAGATGAAAGCATCTGCTTAATTGCTTAAAATACACACTTTGTTCAGCTTGCAGCATTTCAAGGAACTGGGCAACTCAGACACTGTACGGTGTTGTACGTGGAGGATGCGTGGAATATTTGCACACAAAAGCTGCTCATAAAGCTCTTATGCAGAATGTAGATTGGTTGCAAAATATGCACGGAAATATCTAAAATCGTTTGTACTTAAGTAAACAAGGCCTGTAATTATTTCAGCCTTTGTACGCGGACATGATTTGTAACTGCCGCGGTTAACATTGTAAAACTGGTCTTTATAATTACTTTTTAACCCTGTTGCCCCAAAAGTCCATTTGCGATTCGTTAACCTTCCAATGCGACGTGTATAATTTTTAATTTACGAAAATGATACGTTTAAATATGCATCACGGTGTAAATTGCAGTGACCAACGCACCAACCCAGTCCGGAGCGGCGTGTGTAAGCAGGGATGTGGCGGCAGGATTGAAAAGGTAGCCTACAGTCAGACCCCCCCTTTGCTAAATGTCGAGGACAAAGAGACAAAAAAACAGATGCACCCAGACACAGCAAGGAAGCAGGCTGTAACCCTACGGTGATCGAGGGATCGGGCTCCGGCTCACGACCGAGCCTGCGCTGAGTTTTCTGCTGCGATACGCCGAAATGAGCCTGTGGTTTCGGCCACCTTTTCACGATATTGTAACACGGACTGCAACTCCGGCTTGAAAAACAGCCTTTTTTTATTCCCGTGTGAGAAAAGCACGGATCGTGCAGGAAATCGGGGACACGACGGCGCCTGGTGCGCCTCAAAGCGATCACGGGCGGATATTTCGGCACCGTTACACATTTGTTTCATTAATAACGCGCTGTCTTCCCGTGTTTATTTTTTTATGTTTGGACGCGATGTCAAATATAATGTATTTCGCAATAATGACAAGGAGAGCGAGAGGCTGACGGAGGACAGGACGGTATTGGTGTCCTCGTATGTACGACAGAAATGTCTGTAAGAAAGGTCTGTATTACGGGGATGGAAAAAAACTAATCAAAAGCAAGATTTATCAAAAAAAATCATCTAGGATGGTTCCTGCATCAGTACACGGAGTACTCCCACAATATTAAAAAAGGTAAGAACCGTAACCAATGATGTATATTTCAGTAATGACTGGTATATGTGATTTAACACGTGTTAAATCATACTCTGTGTACAAATAAATCGTCGGGTTTTATTTGTCCGTCAATTCCAAGGAAGCAGTCTGGAAAGCCTTACGTCTTTGTACTTACCAGTAACTGCGCAATTGTTTACGCTCACAGAAAGCCGATGTCCTTATGATTTAATGGGAGATGCGTTTTAATGTGTTTGCCCATCAGCTACATTGCGTTATAAAATCTGTAGTCTATTTGTGTGTCATCGGCGCATTATCGAAACATCTTCGTATAGCGGATCTAGAAAAATGTCCTTGATAAATAAGAGATACCAAAATTTCTTTTATCATCTCAGATATGTTAACTAGGTTTCATGTACTGCTGTAAGATGGTTAAATTATTAAAATCTGTATTGCCTGAAATATATCCTAATTTCTATGTACGTGAAATTAGGATATATCTATGTGTATGTGAAATCGTGATCGTGAGGGATTCCCTGAAACCTTTGAAATGTGGGACATTGAAATTACATCGCAGGGTTAGCTGTTCTATATATCACGTAACTGTGTAGTAATAATAAGTATTGGCTTTTTAGGTGTTTGGAAACGGAGGCGAAGTTGTGCCCTGAGGTGTCGGAGAGCGCGCTGAACTGTAGAGAGGCATTTTCACACCTCATGGGAGACTGCTAACAAGCACTTGCTACTGGTAAGTACCAGGATCGCAGCCTCTGGTGTAGTAATTGGAAATGCAGTGCTGTTCATTATACTCGGAGCTAAACCAGTCATCCACTTACCCATAAGCCATTTAGCCAGTAATGGTCATAGCGATCAGGAGCACGTACAGTGAAGCGCAGGCTCCAGAGTAAGGAACACTGATCCAGGACAGAGCACCCACTTACCCTGAAAGGCTTGTCAGAAGCACCTGATGGAAATGCACGTGGGAGAGAAGCAAACATGAGCAGCACATCCGGGCTCCACGCACTTGGCGCTGGGGGTGCAATCTCTGTGGGTTCTAACAATCACCCTACCCCCAAAGCAATTTTTACCTCTACCAATTCATATTGCTGTTTGTTTACCAAAAGACATTAAGTTTAACTGTCTCCTGGGACTTCACAGAAGCCCTACAGTGCTCGGGCTGAAGCCTCCTGCACACATATATTGGGGACACAGATACGCTGTAATTTATGCCAGCTTTCTGAAGAGTCTCTCCTGTTAAGAGCAAAGAGGCAGAATTTTTGTCATAAAATCCGTCTGGCAGTGCCATTGATCTGAAACGGTTTTCTTGAAATACAATTAATGTCCTGAAATTTTGTTTTTCATCTAGATGCTAAATAAACCCAGATACCTTTAACTGTGAAGGAAAAGCACCCCCCCCCCCCCCCATATCTTGCCACACTGAATGAAAATAACTGATGTGTTTTCCATTGATGTATTTAAAAATTATATTATCTTAATTGTAGCATGAAATGTGCTGTTTAAAAGCCATGCCGTTTCCCTTTTTGGCCACTTAAAAGGGTCAGGTCAAACTGCCTTGCAGATCCATCCATCTTCCAATTGCCTGTGCAGTATAGGGTCACGGAGGGGCGGGGCTTGGAGCCTATATCAGGCAGCATGGGGCATAAGGCCAGGACAGGAATGTAGTCCATCACAGGGCACATATATGCATATATTTACACCCTGTGGTGATTTCCCAGCCCTGTAGATGTGAGACCACAGCACTATCAGGTGAGCCATTGTGCCGCATAACCATCTGCATAGTTTGTCTAAAATCTGATGACATAAACAATTTAGGTTGTAGCTGTTAACACAGAAATCGCACTGTGAACGTAATTACCGTTAATAGTTTTATATTAATAATTCCAGGATGGTTCAATGGCACAAAAGGGTGGTTCAATATTTCTTCAGAACTCCAGGGTTGGGGTTGAAATCCCACCTCTGTTCATTGTGTGGTGTTTGCAGATTCTCCCTCTATCATGTGAGTTTGCTCTGGCTTCTCCGGGTTCATCCTGCAGGACAGACCATTAGGCTACTTGGTGTCTCTGAATCGCCGGTAGCGTATGCCTCGCAACGGACTGCTTCCCCATCCAGGGTGTAGTCATGCTCTATCCTGTCTGTACACAAACCTGTATTGTTATTGTATGAATATTAAAGTACACTCTCTTCCTTTTCCTTAGGACATTCTGAATCTACCCACTACAGTTGTTTCTTTAATTGTGGGCTGAAGCTGTCATGCATGTGGGGATACCCTCCCGGTCCGTGAAGATGGGAGTGGGCCTGTTGTTCAGCCTGGCCCTTCTGTGGTCCTCCAGTTCGGCCAGCACCACCAAGCAGTGCTTCTCCAAGGAGCGCACCAATCTAATCATCAACGCCAGTGCCGCCTTCCTGGCCAGGACCACAGTTCTGGATGCCCGCATCAGCCTTTCCCAGCAGGCCTGTCTGCTTGACTGCTGCTCCCAAGAAGGTTCTGGAACAGTCATACTACCGACACCAATATGATTTGCTTAAAAGCAGTCCTGTTAAAATTGTCATACAGATTGACCAATCATTATTAATTATTCATGCTATGATGCTGTGAAGGACATCATTAGGCCAAGGTTGATGAATGTATCACCAAATACAATAATGATCCGTGCTTTTTATTTTCTTGCAGTTTTTAAATGCAACTGGGCCGTATACCGACCCGATAAGCCGAGTGGAAGTGAAAACTGCTACTTATTTTACTGTGAAAGAGAAGAAGATTGTCCTCTGATTCCCATGAATGGAGTGAACAGCTATAACATTTTTACAGGTAATGACAGCAACACACAACTGTTCTTTATTTTATTTTTTAACTCTGACTAAACAACCAGGGGTGGTGCAGTGGTTACCAGTGTCGCCTCACACCTCTGAGACCTGGGTTCCAATCTCTGCCAGGGCTCTATGCGTGTGGAGTTTGCATGTTCTCCCCGTGTCGTCGTGGGGTTTCCTCCGGGTACTCTGTTTTCACCCCCCAGTCCAAAAACATGCTGAGGTTAATCGGAGTTCCCGAATTGTCCATAGGTATTTGTGAGTGTGCCCTGTGATGGGTTGGCACCCCATCCTGGGTTGTTTCCTGCCTTGTGCCCGTATAGGCACCGGATCCTCTGCGACCCTGAACAGGACAAGCGGTTTCAGAAAATGGATGGATGAAGAACAACCACATGGACCATTCGTAGTCATTAAAATCGAGTGACTCTGTATAACATTCTGTTGACACAGTAGGTTTCTTAGACTTGCATTGTTTTATTTATAAAGTATAATTATTTTTCTATTTCTTAGGTGTGGATTATCCTTCCATGAACCATTTAACTACTACAAAAGTTCCTACACAGCCAAGTACTACCCCCAGAGTAACAATCACCGTAACTGCAAAGCCAACCTATGTTACCACGCCATCAACACCAACTGCCACCACACACACTTCAACTATCACTGCTGTCACTACTCCTACACAACCAGCGACTACTACTCAACCAACCACTACTACTATTGCTACACTACCACCTACTACTACACAGCCAAGTATGACTACTACTGTACCAAGTATGACTACTACTCTACCAAGTATTATTAATACACAGCCAAGTATTACTGATACTACAACTTCTACTACAACACCACAACCAAGCAGTACTACTACATATAGTACTCAGCCAACCACTACTCTTCCTAACAGTCAACCAACCACCACCACTACAGAATCAGCTCCAACAGCTTTGGTTATAACATCACCAACCTCCATCTTGCAAACTGATCCTACTACCAATAAAACTGCTACCACAAGCACACAGGTAGCAATGCCCATCAAACCAATCAATGTTTCTATGCAAAAACCGATTGTAGTACCAGCATTAACCCCTACTGTGCCATCACCCCTGTCTACTGAAATGAAAACTGGCACTGGTCCGACAGAGACCACAACTGCCAAAACAACTTGTACTACACTGCAAGCTACGCTAGCTACAACAATTACAACTACAACCACATCGAAAACTGAAACACAAACAAGTACCACAAAACCAAATAAAAATATCAAAAACCACAATAAAGCGACAAGGAAACAAGCCATGAAACCATCTCCTTATAAAACAAGACTAGGTACCACTGTTACGACCACTGTATTCCCTTACAAACATCACTTGAAATTGACTACAGCTAATACAAAACAAAGCTCTACAACAAGACCGCCAGGTAGCCCCCACAAGACGGCATTCAGAAAGCCGAAGACAGATCTGAGGACTTCAGACACCACGATTAAAGCAAAAGTCTCCACTCCGCACACAACGACATCAACAACGGCGACTCCCACAATGTTGGTGACCCAAAGCTCTGCCGCCACCGTTACACCACTACAAGCCACAGCCATGGAAACCAAGTCCATGCTGGTGGCTCCTCCCCAACCAGCTCCACCCACCGCTAAGCCTGGCCACCCAAATCCTCCCAAAAGAAACACTGCCCACCAGCGGACACTGAAGAGCACTCTTGAGGTAGCTGTGGTGGTTGGACTCCTGTTCCTGGCTCTTGTTATAGCACTAGTAGGAAGGAAAGCTATGGAGTCTTTTAACCGAAGACAGTACACAAGATTGGAGCTGAATGACTTGTACTACGATGTGTGACAGCGTCCCACACAAATTTCAAATGCAAAAAAAAAATTTTTTTTGAACCAGAAACTATGTGCTCTATTTTTCAATTAATAGCTAAAAATTTGGTGCATTTCATTTCATGAGACCAGTTTATAAAACAAAATGGGTCATGGGGTGGGCATGGGGCTGTTTAGTAGGGCCAAAGAATAATGAACTAAAAATGCAGCAATACCTCTTTTGCTAATACTCAGGTAGTCATAAAAATCTGGTCAGCAATTGGGAAACCGGTTACTTCAGTAAAAATGCCATTGTGAACTGCAGCTGCATAAAATGTATTCAAAAAATAAGCCAGTTGTTAGA
The DNA here is from genome assembly GCA_011763525.2 of Mormyrus iriodes. Classification (NCBI taxonomy): domain Eukaryota; kingdom Metazoa; phylum Chordata; class Actinopteri; order Osteoglossiformes; family Mormyridae; genus Mormyrus; species Mormyrus iriodes. The sequence goes on along the minus strand of JAAGVU020000061.1, from coordinate 27,447,042 downwards.
CCTGTCAAAGAGGTAAGCAGTAAGAGATGTGAACCAAACACTGCTTGTTATTGTGTCGTCTGTAATTTTTTTAATTCATTTGCTGTACGGTGATAATTTTACGGTCCTTTGGCAGTGTGGCCTCCTCACAGTTCCTACCGGTGTAGTTTTTTACAGAATTACTTCCAGAACTTAAAGAATGCAGGGGACAGAGAGGCAGAAAGCATCAAATAATTCAACTATCAGTTCCAATACATTGTATCTTAAATTCATATATTGTTCTTTTATATGGAGTTCACTGACTGCATAATTTTGTCCAGGATTTTGATGTATGTACACGAGTGTATGCGTGTGTTTGTGTGTGGGTGTGTAGACAGAGAACGATGTAAAAATGATTGTCTTAGTAGAGTGCGTAATTACCCGAAGGCCCTCACGAAATAGGTGTAATAATGTAACCACAAGATGGCAGCAAACACAAAGTGCAGCACAGTGAGCCGAGCACCGTCACTAAGATCACTGAAAAAAAAATGTATACTCCAAATTCTGGAAATAAATTCAATGAATTGCACACTTATTAAGTAGGTCGTTTCAATGGACTTGAGTCGATTATTTACCGCATGTATAGTTTTGAAGGTCGTGTGAAAATTCACGGGTTTGGTGTACTTTGCTACTTATAAATTAGATTTAAGTAAATGGTAATTGTACAAAATGTGATTTTGCAATAAAGCTTTTGTAAGCATATTTTGTGAGAATGCTTTCAGGTGTGACAGAAACAATTATGGAAAGGCGGCTATAAGTGTAGTGCTTGTCCCTAATGACCAGAGGGCGACCAGTGGGGTCTGGTAGGGCCATGATGTTTTAAAAGTTAAGGGAACACTCACGGAGCAATTTCTTTAGTGAAATATTCACTGTGTCTCTCACTATGAATCATCCAAGTGATTAAACAAAATGTTTATATGTGACATATGACACAAGAGGCATAACTGATAGCAGGCAAGACATTTTCTCATTGAATATCTTAATTTGCTAAAACCAAAATGAATGTGTACACTTTGATGCATTGGGACAGCAGTACATTTACCTGCATTTAAAGGACGTCCTCCAGGTGTTCCAGATCTGCAAATGTGACTGGACTCTTTCACATTCCAAAATCACTCAAATACTATATCTATTACCGACTACATGGGGGCAAATACGAAATCCCGGGTCAACATTAACCATAGAGTATAAACAAGGGGAATCTACATCTTAGAGGTTAAACGAGAGTCCCTTGGTTTTTATACTGCTATGTTACGTGTTTAAGCACAATCACAGAACTTGAAGTATGTTTTCTGATGCTTAAGTGTGAAAAATGTTAATTCTTTATCAACATGCATATATTAATCCCAGACTAAGGGATCTTTGATAATAAGTACAAAGCAGTATGAGGCAATAATCACACAAAAGGATTTTTTTTGTATGTCATATTTACAGTGTAACTCTATCAGAAAAAGGAATGTGCTCTGTACCAGGGACCTAAGCAGGAATTAGTGTCCCCTGGGAGCTTCAGGAGATTGTCTCAAAGGTATCTCCCATTTCTCGGATTGTAGTGTTGCCCTGTTTCATATGCGTTGGTGTGGTCCAGGAAGTCAGAAGCAAAAGAGCCCCTTGCCATAAAATGTGTCTTTTCTCTGAGTCTGATTTCCACTTTTCATCAGACTCGATAATCAGTTATCTCAAGTGAAGGTGTGTATGCTGTAGAAAATCCGGACGGCTCTTGTCGTAACCTGAACCTCAAAGCTGCTGCTACTGGGCCCTTTACCTGAGTTGTTCCTTAGTAATATCAAACATCTAAATTAAAACATTAAAAATTAAGAATACGCAGAGCAAAAATGGAATCCATTTTCATGTCTTTTCTGAGCCAGTGTCAGTAGTTTCCTGAGAATACATTTCCATGCTCCCTGCTAGCTTATTTCTTCAAAAAGGAGCTATTGTTCATTCTGAGATAAGATACAATCTGTGAGCATTACATCCTGACCTTATAAATGCATTGTTTCATGTTTAAAAACCCATACTTCACGTTGAAATATTATGAGAATATAGAATATATATTCACAGATCACAAAAGGAGTCTGTAGTAGATTTCTCAGTATGTCACCATAAGACATCAACCAAGGCTGAAAGCATATTGTTTTGTTGCGTAATCCAGTATTGCCACTAACATTTTATGTAACTGTTACTTAAATGAGTGATTCAAAAATACGCCTGATCAACAGAAAGCCAGAGTAATTTAAAGCATTCGGTAAGACTTTGAGTGTCTCTGGCTCTGAAGCGCTCCCGACAGAGGCGAACCTGAAAGGCAGGGTCACAGGGGTATCCGGATACGGACCGAAGCACCATCTCGCCGTGAGAAACTAGTCCCTCTGGAGTCGCTTTCTCTGCTCCCAAAACAATTGCTGGTCCCCCTCCTTTCCCCGCAAACACCTTCTGCCCGCGTCACATTTTCACCGATCCCGCCGCGACCAAATTGCGGCGGGGGGGGGGGGTGGAGACGAGCGCATGCGGCCGAGCCACAACAATAGCTGATGCGGGTCGGGTTTCGAGAGCGAATACTGCCGTGCACAGGGGGGAGGGATAGGGGGAGAAGGCGGAGAGGAGGAGTGGGGGGGGTTTGGCATTTTTCCGCCCGGCGGAAGGACACGGATCCAGAGGCGGCGTGTCGTTGCGCTCAGGCAGCAGAATGAGCGACTCGGAATCGCGGCGCCACCGAGCATGAGTGCGGAGTAGAATGGTGCCGAGTTCGGTCTGAGCCGCACCGGAACCGGCCCGAATCACACGACGCGAAGGTCCGAAGATACCGAAACAGAAGAGGAAGAGGGAGCACGACGAGAGAGCGATATGATATCGCCGCACTGAAAGACAAGCGGCGGCGGCTTGCGAGGAAAAAGGGAGAGAAAGATGGGCGCCGTTCTGCGGAGTCTAATCTTCTGTAGTTTTTGTTCGCTGATACAAGGTGAGTTTTGGACGGGATGGCTTTTTTCCCCTTCGCTTTTTTCCGGAAAGTTGGCAAAAGATTGGGAGAAGTGGCCGTCCCCCCTCGCCATAGGCCTTGCGTGCAAGTGCGTGGGGCCCTACGTGAAGGGGAGCTCGCTACCTTGATTGCACGTAGGATCCCATATGGACCCACACCGTCTGCGCGTGCCGTTTGCTGCCCACCGGGCGTGCTCCGATTCCCGGTGATAGCTCCAGTGTGTTTACCCCCATCGAAGTGCATCGGTGCGCCATTTAAAAAAAATGTATCTATACTGTTTTCACAGTATGCCCAAGCTTTCTGTCTTCCATATGCATTAAGACCAGGCATGGTTTTGCTCCCATCTGTCTCCCGTCCGACACTTCCCTGTTTCCCTCGCTGTTGTGTATGTATTGTTAATCATCTGCAACCTCTGGGTTTAAAACTGCTACTTTTCAATCGCCTTGAATGTAAGGGGATGATACTGATACACGTTGAAAGGGCAGAGCTACGTCGACTCTGGATATTTTGTTTCCGAGATAAACCGTGGTGTGCGCTTTGTTGCAACTTTTTTTTTGTTAAAGCCTTGGCTTTTATTTGGCAATAGTTCGTCAGTATTGCAGTAGGATAGCTTAATTTTAGTCAGACTTTTTGTGTTCATTGCCATTTACATTGTGCCTCGTTTCGTTTTCATTGTTCTATTTTAAACTTTTAGCTGTAGTAGCCCCCACCCCCTCCGAAATATGAAAACAAGTTTAAATCTCCGTTTCCAGTTCAGTAAAACCGCAAAACCACGTATCAGTCTAACCGTATGTCTGTCCGTTTCCTTCAAATTTCGCCAATCGTGTACTCTCAACTATAAAACGCCGGGTCTTTGCCGTGTGGGTAATTTGAGTATAAAAGCAATGTATTCATGAAAATGGGCTTGGCGAGTTGCATTGTCTGTTTTTTTTTCCCTCCAAAGGGTCAGAAGGTATCTTTTATTTTCAATGCCTTTCTCTGTTGTATTGCTCGTGAAACAGTCTAGTCTTTGCATTATTTGCAATCCCGAATCGACCAAACCCAATGTCACAGGTCAGCTTGGTACCGCTGGACTTTAACCGCAGCAAAGGGAAGCCCTCGATTAGATGAGGATATGGTGAACGATCAAGGATGAGCTTCCTGTACTGACGCTGTCCGTTTGAGGTGAATTACCATTTTGAGTAAGTTAACCAAATCGATTTTCTGACCTGTTGCAGCATGAATACTGGATGTCTGATTTGTAAGTGGACATATATTTTGGCCATTTTGGATTTTGAGGCACTGATGGAGCTGGTTATTAAAAGGATCTTGGAGTTAAAGTTAGCCTTATGTCCACCACCCTTATATCATTACTGTTAAACCTAACAACTACATGCCAGCCCCTGAACAATTTGTAAACAGCTGGGCTGTAAATTAGTAGAATGTGATGATACGCAACCTTTTTCCTATTTATTGGTGTCTGTACTCAGGGCAAATGATCTGCATTTATAGTGATGATGGATCCTAATGGTATTTTCCAGGTTGTTAAAATTATGACGCAGCATTTGTTTTTTTTTTGTGAGAGTTTCTAGTACTTTTGGTTTGATTAGTGTCTGGTGGGCTTTGAATCAGTAAGTTTATCATCCATGTTATGGTGTGGATTTCGCAATGCACTCATACTATTTAAACCTCACTTAAAAAACCTGTTTTGTTGCCTTAGCCCACGTTATCTGTCTCCATCAAGCGTAAAAATGTGATGGAGGGCCCAGTGACGCTGCGCCTGTCACTCGAGATGACAGGTTGATGTTGACGTGTGCCTCGATCTGTGTGTCTTGTCTCCTCCTGAGACCTTAATAATGCTGTTGGTTTTTATGTCGCTTGTTGCAGTAACTGAGATTATGGCGATGGGGATTTTATGCACTCTCATTGGATAATGTTGTCAAAATGTATAAGAATCAGCTGTGATTGGTAAAGGCCATTATGGTCATTTGATTGGCTGGTACAGGAAATGACTGTTTTGAGTTTTGAATTATGACTGGCTGGTAAGGGCACTGTGGTAAACCTTTTTTTTTTTTTTTTTAAGAGGTTGTAGTTGAAGTAGCTGCTTTTGCTGAGGGAGGGTGGAAAGTGTTACTGGTGATAGAAAGGAAATGGCAATATGTTTGAGGCCAGATATTAAGTGTCCTAAAGTGTAATTTTTCCTCTGTTTACATTTGGCAGACAGAAGTAGTACTGTTGGACTGACATCAGTGAACTTTCCCCGTGTTGCTTAAGTTCATAAATATTTAGAGAAGGAAATTCCCCATGTTGAAAAACAGCATGTCGGTTGGAGGCACGGAAACCTGAGGTTGACCGTGATAGCGATACATTGGCAGCGGTACTGATGTGTCAAACTGAGGTTTGGACCTCAGCCAGTTTTTAATAAAAAAAAGTACCATTTACCATCCTCCCGCATACCAATTCTGTGAATTTATGTAACTTCTGGACAAATGTGCCTAAAATGCTTGTGTTCTAGTGTTCTGTAGTGTAGTTCTCTCCTCCGGTGTCATCTGGCCTTCCTTCCTTTCTTTAATTTTGTCTTTCCTTTTTCCTATTTTACTCCTATTCTCTCAATATAGTGCTTTGAGGCGACTGTTGTGAAAGGCGCTATATAAAATACATTGTATTGTATTGTATAGTGTTGTAGTGTAGCATTTACACAGACTTTCATAAAGTTTTTGTGCTGACTTTGTAGATCCCTCAGATTGTTGTGGAGATGGCTAATCTGAGCTAACATCAATGAAAGGAGTCTTTGCCGCATGATTTGAAGGGGTTCTATGACGTTGTAGTGGTAGATGCTCAGACTTCCACTTTGAGTACATTACTGTTGCTGTTTTGTGTTTTTGTGGAGCTGCTGTAGTCTCTATATTACTTTTAGAAGGAAGGATTGAATGAATGAAACGATAGCAGCAGCTTTTCCATCATAGCAGACTGGGTAAAGTGGTCTCCTGAGGTTGCAGCCGCAAAGTGGCCGCATTCGGCAGAAAGCGAGCGCAGAGCCGGATCCCTCGCCTCAGCCGTGGCACCTGCAGAAGCGAGCCGTTGCATGTCTAGGCGGTTTGGGCAGGGTCGACGTTACCCAAAATGAAACGAGTCGAAATTCTCAAGCCAAACTTCACTATTCTAATGAAACCGCCGCCATCCTGTCCATTCTTGCTTGGCTCACACCGGACACGGCGGCGAAAACATCCTGTCTGGCAAAATGAGCAAGATTTTTATACCACAGCAGCAGGAGAGGCTTATTAAAATAATATCGATGCATCCAAGCTGCAGCTCTGGAATGGTGAGACCAGGGGCCCGTGGCATTTCTCCATCACCCTCTTACTGGGGCGTGAAGTGTGGCGTTGTACAGATTTACAGTGGTCCACGCAAATTGAATTACTGTCAGTGGTTACATTTTTTTTATTATATATTCTTTCTGAGCGGCTCCTTTGTGTTAATATCCAGTAGAACTTCAGATCAGGCAACCCATCCTGTGAGGCAGTGATGCTGTTTATATTTACTTTGAAACACGTGTTGGAAACGCTTGTGCCTGTGCAGTCTCCAGCAGAACCTGCAGGAGTTTTCAAAAAAAACGTTGAATGGATGACCTGTGAGCCCCTTCAGTTTAGCACCAACTGTTATTTCTTCTCTCAGGAGAGTGAGAACTGGTTCTGTGTGACCCTCCCCCTTTAAAGTGGTTTTGCCTTACCTGTTGTTCTCTGATTTAATCCATTCTCCGTTTGAAGACCAGTGGGCTATAAATTGTTTAATGTAGCAGTTGTGGTGGTTTAAAAGGTCTAAACCCTAGTTCTGGGTGACATTTGGCTATCAGCCACTACTGGTCATTTAATTTTATTCATATTTAATGGACACCTTTGTCCAAAGCAGCAACTAGTGAGGCAAACGGCACTTTACAAACATACCTGCTGCCAAGGGGTCGACTGGACACATGCAGCTTGGCTGAGTTTACAGTGAATGTCGATGTACAGATCTGCGCAGCATTGTAGCGAGAGTTGCACATCATCTTACAAAACAAGAACATAATAAGACAACTATTCAATTTGAGAAAATGCAACATTAAGGAAATTCACGGGAGACGCTGAGTAGTATCAGGCTAGTAGAGGTATTTATGGAACCGGATGGGTCTTGAGACATTTCTTGAAGGTGGGGAGGGAGTCTGATGACTGGATATGGTTCAGCGGCTTATTCCATTATCGGGGAGCCACACGTGAGAAACATTTGAAGTGAGATTTCTCGCGTGGTGGAAAGATCGGGTGTTAATTTACTGACCAAAGGTTAATATTCCTCTGCATGGTCTGAGGGGTTGCAGGATGCAATGTAGGCAGAATATGACTGAATATCCAATCATAAATAAGATGGGTTACAAGCTCTTTATAACAGTGCCTGGTCTTTTGTGAGCTGGGCTGGTGTCTAAGCAGCAAGGCTCTTTGGACATGAGACTTTTTATGTCTTAGGGAAAAGCTAACAGGCTTGCATAGCTAATGCTGCAGCGTTAGCTTCCTTCCCTGGTTTCTGCTGCATGTCCTCATTCATAAGTGTCAGTAGAACTCAATGAACAGGTACTAGTAATTGAAATCGTTGTTCAGCAAGACCTCAAGCAAACGCGGTAACTGTTGGATTGTGGTGATTGTTTTTTGTTCTTTGTTTATAAGCAGGGAATTCTTGATGCACCTGGCTGGTACTCTGTGGTGGGTTTTCTCACTAGGTTAATGGGTGGTTTTATTTAAACCAGATATTCCTTGTCTAGTTTTCTACAGAAACTTGTAAAACCTCATGACCCAGTAGAGTGCTCATCTGGTAAGGATCGGATTCCCTTAACTAATGGTCCCGGTTCCTTTGTCCTCAGGCGACCCCCTCCTGCTGTATGCAAATCGGCGGGACCTGCGGCTGGTAGACGCAGCCCAGGGACGGGGCAATGCCACCGTGGTAGTGAATGGGCTGGAGGATGCGGCAGCCGTGGACTTCATCTTCGCCCAGGGCCTCATCTACTGGAGTGACGTGAGTGAAGAGGCCATCAAGCGAACAACTTTCAACCGGTCAGGCTCCTCCCACCAGACTGTGGTGCTGTCGGGTCTCCAGTCGCCTGATGGCCTGGCCTGCGACTGGGTGGGCAACAAGCTCTACTGGACTGACTCGGAGACAAATCGCATCGAGGTGGCTGATCTCGATGGATCTTTACGGAAAGTGCTGTTCTGGCAGGACTTGGATCAGCCGAGGGCTATTGCCCTGGACCCAGCTAGGGGGTGAGTACCATTCCTATCTAAAAGGGGCAGATTGGCCAGTTATGCAGCGGGGATGGATGCACCTGAAAATTGCTTGTTTGTCAGCTATGGTTGGATCGAATTGCAGGAAGTGGCCCCATCTAGGTCAAGAGCTAACGTTTTAAGCAAGAATCCAGAGCAATGCGCCCGTGTTCCGGTAGCCCAAGAATGTTTTATATTGCTGTGTGGTTATTATGGCCCCTGCTGCCCCTTGGGAGGAAAAACAAGCCGAGGTCAGAGTCTCGTCTCGCAGTCAGACTCCCATTGCGACTCTGCCTGTCTGGTTTGCCGAAGCCTTAAGTTGGGTGCTTTCGAGTTGGGTGCAAGTTGAGCCTTGGCGTTCTTTTAGTTCTGGCAGCTGTGATGAAATCTGTATGTCTGCTTGGGGAAGGGGGGTTATTCACACAGGGTGTTGATTTTGTTTGCCAGTGGGTCTGGCTGATTTATGCTCAACTCTGACTGAACAAGGTTAGATAGTATTTTGGCTGAATTTGTTTGCTATATTTCAAGACCCAATAGCAAATGGTCTAAGCTTGTTTTCGGTGGCTCTTCTTCAGAGCCAAAAGTGATGGTGGTTCTTTCCTCTAGTTTCTCTGTTCCTAAAGTCCGGTTGATGTCCCCTGGTAGCATTTTGTCTCTGCAAAACTTCATAAAACTTTTGGAACATTTACAGTGATCGAATCTTAGAAGTCTATCCGCACATGTTTTGATGTCACTGTTCAGTCATACTTTGCCATTAACTTGAAAATGGTGGTTCTGCATCTCTGTTGATTCCGCTCATGAAAATTATGCTGCCCCTTCCTTTGCTCAGTGTTGCATTAAATAAAAGTGGCCTCCTAGCCAAATGACATTTGAAAAGCTATCTAGAAAGATCTGAGAAATTTTTAATTGGGGGAGGGGGATGCCTGCAGGGAATGGAATTGAATGACAGAAAAGGCAAGACACGGATATAAAGTGCCCGTAGCCTCAATTACAAGTGTTTAGTAGTTTCCCTGTGCTTTCCTTTAGTTTGCATGAAACAGGAGGAAATGTGCTGGAATACCATGTATGTCCTTTCGGAAATCCGTTTTAGGTGTAATACTGGAAGGAAGTCTGCTTAGAAACAATGTTTCAGGATGTAGTTACTCAATTCGCTGTAGAGGCCTCCATTGCAGTCACACCTGGGGACTTTGACTCGCATGGTCCCTGGGAAGACGTCTGTGTTTATGAATGCTTATAGGATAATAGGACGTTCAGGCGTGAGGTATACTGGTATAGTTGTTTTGAATCAGGACCTTTGGGCCTTGTTCTGGCATTCTGGGCCTGTTGTGGTCAAATTATAGTATTTTTCCTAGTTCTTCAGTGATTAACGTGATGCTTGTGCCCAGTTTGTTACCTCATGGCACCTTGTTGGCCACTTACTCAACTCTTCATCATGGGTTCTGGGCTCCGGCATTAACGGGTCTCATTTGTAGATGTGAACGGTAGCAAAGCATTGAGAGAAATGTTGCAAACGGGGTCCCTCCGTGCCTGTAGCAACCCCTCATACTCGGCAGCTATCCCTAACGTGCGCATGCCGGAGACCGACACGTGCAGTGGTCTGTGGTGTTTTGGTGGGTTTTGCACACGGTGGTGTGATCCGTCCACGGACCCATGGGTGAGCCCCATCTCGGATTACCGGGCATGGTGCTGTTAATAAAAAATTTTGTTCGCTCCTTGGCTTTCGGCATTATTAGAGTGGGTGGAGGATACATGAAACCACGTTAAACCAGGAATAATCAATGAAGTATAGACAAGCAAAACCTAAGGGTGGAAACGGAGTGATTTGTTGTAGAGCCACAGTTTTGTTGGCTGGAGGTTTGGGCTTGAATCAAAATGTCCAGCTACAGGAGCCTTCCTCTGTGGTTCTCCCATCAGTTCTCCTCATTAGCTACCCAGCTGGCTCTATTTAAAATTGGCGAGTCAGCTAGGTTACTCCAGACTACTTGGATTTTATTGGAGCTTTCGGGCACGAGGTTGGTGATCGATTTGCTAAGGAAACCTAACGTGCTATTTGCTTCACTTATGTGTCGCTTTGGACAAAAGCCTCTGTTAAGTCAAAGTCAATGTAAATAAAAAAAAAGAGTCCAAACTTGTTCCCAAGTTAGCGCAGTTTGTCTTCTCCTGACTTGCTGATGTATATAAGTCTGTGTGTTTTTGCCTTGAGTTCCCCGTTTCTCATCCAGTTTGACCATCTACTAGAGCTGTCACATCAAATCAGTCTGCCGATATCGGTGGTGCAACCATTTTAGTGTTCTTTTGAATCTATGCAGGGTTAGTCTGTTAGGGAGTCGTGCAATTTGCCCGTGTTTTGTAAGGGGGGGTAGCTGCAGGCTGGCCAGAGAAGAACAAAGGGAGGCTCTGTCCGTTCCCTGAGAAGCACATGTGAAATGCACCTATAGTTACCCTACAATTCTGCAATGCCTGTCACCCCCCCCGCCCCCCATGGGTGGCACAGAATGGGGACAAGCAGCTCTCTGTGAGCACACAAGAAAGTCATACTCGCTACACCGAATGCTGGGCTCGTCCGGAAACATCCCCCCCCCCCGTTTCCTTTTATTCGAAGAACATAGGAATTATGTAAACAACAGTTTAGCGGCATTTGATTAATGTGGTGCTGGTTCATCTCATAAGTTTCTGCCCCCTATTGGCATTTGCTGGGTATTGGTGCCCAATGCATAACACTCATGCGGGGGCCATCTTTAGGAGAGCCAAAAACCGCAGCGCGTACCTGCGCGTGTGTTCTGCAGCCGCTGGGCCATGCTTCTGTGTGCTGGTGGAGTATGTGCAGCCTCGGCACGTCGAATTTAATCTGGGGGAGAGCACAGGGACTTGTGGCGGATGGTGAATCTGAACCGCCTCGTCTCGTGTTACGCCTGCCCGCCCTACGGGCGAGCGGTAGCTAGGTAACCGGGGGTAACCCGAGCATGCGGATTTTGCGAAGGAGGGAGGGCAGTCGGGAGCCGCTGACGCAGGCCCACCTCAGCGTCCCCCCCCCGCCCACCCGAGAGAGGCTCCTGTCGCTCCTGTCCCCAGAGTGGTGATTCTAACTCAATACCCTTTAGGACCCTGTATTGGGGAAGGGCCCTGGAATCACGGGGCTCTTGTCTTGCGTGTTAATATCGGGAAGACGCTCACTAAAACTGCTGCAGAATTTTATACCTGATGTAAAGGTTACAGGTGCCCTTTATTATTTGCCTTTCTCCTTCGTGGGAGGGCAAAGACCCAGTGTTTTAAAGTAGTTTAAGTTTTGATATGAATTTAAATTGTATTGTTTTCTTGTTTTAATATTCTATTTGGCCTTCAGAGATCCATAGCAGTGAGGGTGATGTGAGCCTTTCACAGCTATGGGACACCTCGCACACGGCTCCCAGCTCCAGCACTATTTATAAACTCACTCTGGTGGTTTCCTTGCCCCACCCACCTCAGCACCGCCTGCCTATTCCGGTGCGCCCTTCACGTCCAATCCGTGATTGCCTGGGTGGGCCTTTCATTTTGCTCAGGTCCTGCCCAGGTTTTTTTTTTGCCGACATGCTAGTGTTTCTGTGAGAGTGACTCCCAGCTGCGCTGCGGGCTTGAGACTCCGGCATGACGGACCTTTTGAGCTGCGGCTCAAAGCACTCTCCCCGCGGAGCGCGGCTGCACTTCCCTGTTTTTAGGGAGATAAGTCCACTCACCACCTCCTTTAAATCTGACAGCCACCTCTTACTGTGTGCACCAAAGCAACAATTACACTTCCCATCTGTGCTTAAAAAAAGACAGAAGTGTGTTTCTTTTTTTAAGACTAGAAGAACACGTAGGAGGGGGGTAGCTTTCATTTGCTCTGTTTTTGAGAACTTAAGCGTCTTGATTCCCAGTTGGATTTAGCAAGGGGGGGGGGGGTAATTAAAACCAGATCGGAGAGGTGTTGATGTTTGCAGTGACCTAGAAGGTGTTGAAATTTGTGAACCCTCCACCCTCGCTAAGGACCAGCCAGGGTCTCTCCAGCCCCGCTTTTGAGGTTGAATTGTTTCCCCGTACTCGGGACCCCCTACAGGTGAACTGGGCCAGCCTGCAATAGATGGAGGCCAGCTTGGTGAGAGAGCCCCACGCGTCTGTGTTGGCAGGTGGTAGTGACAGCGTTTTCCCAGCCCCGTTTAAGCCGGACGGTGCTCCTTAAGTGCTGGGCAGTAGCGGCTCAGTCCTGGAGCCTGCCTGTGCTTTGCAACATGAAAGCAAATTGATTTAAGGATCAGTAAGTTTTTCTGTCTGCTTCCTCCTTAACCTCTTTACATGGACGCTTTGATCCCGGCCGGATAGCTGACAGCTTGCAAACCAGATGAAATATGGAGGCCGGAGCTGTTTATGTTGCTCCTGTAAAGAGTGGCGAGTCTGGCCTGATGCAGCATATGCCAAAAGGGAGAATAAATCAGGGCTTTTCTGTGTCTCTCGTTTCTGCTTGTGATCTTTGTGCACGGTAGTTGTGAGTCTGAATGGTGGGATGCCTCATTTGGGAGCACGTAGGGCGTTTAGACACCCGCAAACAAGCGAGGGTGGTTTTTAGCTGCTGAATATGGGCTTTTTAAATGTAGTGGTTGATGGAGCTGTATCAGATGGTGCAATGTACTTGGGTGGGGTGGGGGTTCTGAATTTAGTTTCCTAGTTTGTGAGGACTTCCCATTCTCCCTGTATGAGTCATGAAGGCCCCGCCCCTTGGAGCCGCAATCCTCATCACCTGTCAGCCCCCCATCCTTTACATCCCAAGTCCGTCGCCGGGGACGCGCAAATTAGCATGTTAATTCACCAGGCCTGGGATAAAAGGCCTCCATAATGTATTCATCGGTTTCATTTTAATTATGGCCTTGCCTGTGTGCGAGGCTCAAGCTGCACGCATCGGTATGGGCCCCGGGCAGCATCCCCCAACTTGGCTGCATTCATGTGTGCACTGCTTCAAGCCTCTGAATTACCCAGCATCCCACTGTCTCGGCAGCCTGCTCACCGCTGTCCAGGACTGGCTGTGTCATGCACCCTCGTCATCAATGGGCTGCCTCAGCTCTGCCACTGAAAACCTAATAAATTTTCCTAATCAATCATATATTTCCTACTCGCTTATAATTTTACCAGTTATAATTATTATGCGCAGTTTTAAAATGAGCTCCTGCCTGAATGTCATATCTACCCAAATGGCGTAAACCAGCTGGTTAGATTAACATAGCAAAGCCCTGCTTTGGATGCACAGTGAGGGACCTCAGCATGCACTCTCTCTGTTTTTACTTCAAACCAACGTGTGTCTTTATCTGCCTTCGTTTTCCAAGTCGAGCTTAACACGGGTGTGGGGATGTCCTGAACCCACCCATACGACCCCCAGCTGCTCGTCCTGTCAAACCCAGGTGGGTTCTTTAGGTTTGTGCCCCCCACCCTGGCTTCCCTGCATCAGTAATGTCACCGGGTGGTCCTGCCCCCTCTGGAAAGATGGCGGGTTGCTGTTAGCCAGCAGAGATCGAGATAAAGAGCCTTCTGCAGGCATGTTCTCCCCTTCTACAGTAGACCTTTGCAGTGTTAATGTCAATGGTGCGTGTTACACACATGCAGTTATCACATCGCAAACTGCAGTAGTCAACTAGGGTGAGATTTAAGCTTGGGTGGTATCTAATTTTTCCTTCCATTCAGACAGTATACCACAATAAAGTGTATTTTGACACTATGTTTAAAAGCAACCCTACCCCTGGCTGATTTTAATGATGGTTCCCTTTGTTTGTTTGATCGATATATCAGTATATATTGCCATTTCTTTTACATGAGCTCGTGTAATGGTAATCATTTTCATCCTTGCTGTTGGACTCACTCATAGACGGGTGCATTTGTGAGAAATATAACAAATGAGTGGTGCGGGGAGAGGCGAACAAAAACTGCTCACTGAAATATTTCCATACTTCTGCTGTATGGAAATATTTTGTATTCCATAGAGAAAAGCAAGAAATTTGTCAGAACTGCTTTGTCTCTTGGCACAATTTGACTTAACAGACTCTCTTGGTAGATAACGTTCTATTTAACTTATTTGATATCGCGATATTTATCGCAAATTCACCATGCGATTATTTGAAATTTTTTCAAGTCTTGGAACCCTATTCTACACCACACGAGAAACTTTGACACATCTGTCCTGTGCTCTTGTTTCCCCTCTCGCTCCGGGGGGTTTTCCAACCTGTTTGGCACGGGCCTCCCCTGTGTCGTCTTCCAGCCTGGCGAGACCGAGCTGCGTCCCAGGAGCCTCGAGGATCCACCCGTGGGATCATGGGAGCGGGCGCCCGTCTAGCCGCCCACGTGGGATCATGCTGGAAAGTCCCCAGATCAATCCTCGGCGGGGCCGCCGGATTAAGCCCCGTTTCTTGCTCTTTGGTTGTGACGGCGCGAATGGCTTTTTAAACAGACACGGCTGGCTTAATGACGTAGTGGCGGCCTGGTCTTGCTCGTATGGCGGCATAGGCACCGCCTGTTTTTGTCATCACATCTTAGCAGCCTAATCTCCCCTATGTGGTGTTGTTGTTTTAAGTGGTGGGTTTTATTTATTAATGGCTCCGTATGCCTAACCTGTGCGGCTGGCCAATGAAAGATGTTTGGCTCCCGGGTCCTCTGGAGTGCCGCCACAGGGATTGGCTGCAGTTTTTTGTGGGGGGGGGGAGGATTAAGCCTTGGCAGGCATGTGCCATGCCCTTGTGTGTAAGGTAGTTCAATGTGGGCTTTGCTTTGCAGTGCACCGATCTTTAGAAGCCCTCACCCTTCTTTCCCCCAAAGCTTTCCAGCTGGAGCTCTTGGGGTTCTTTTTTTTTTTTTTTTTTTGCCAAGTTATTGGCAAATATTTCCGAAGGATAATGGACTGGGTGTGCTGGCACGCTTCGGATTTGCCGCCTTCCTGAATGGGGGAGGGATGCTGTGAGCCTGTATTAATGGGGCTCAGCGGGTGTCCGGAGTACACGCGTGCGGCTCATTTGACCCGCCCCTGGAGAACCGTGGGTGGACATTCTCACACACACACACAGGCGCACGAGCAACTGTGTGGAACCCCCCGCCTCACACACAGAGGTCTCCACAAAGACATGCCACTGTATAGCTCTGTGAACTTGTTTAATATTCACAATAAAATAATTTCACTTGTTGCAAAATTTGCAGTAAGCACCGTTTTTACTGTTTGGGCAGTTAGGTTCTGGATTTGACACTACGGGGGGAAAAAAACAAAACTCCCCCTCCTGTTAGTAACATCTTAACCGTGGCTTTGGCCATAAAGAGGTTCAAAGGAGCACATGAATTTACACTGGCACTGGAATCGAAAATGAAAATGCCACAAAAACACTGAGAGGAAGCAGCGCTGTGCAGCCAGATATACCCGGCTGTCGTTTTCCCAGGAAGTTCACGTCAGGTGAACGGCTACTGTGTGATTATGCCGGAGCCGTTTTTAAAGCAGCCGAGCTCTGTTCGGGATGAAACGGCAAGATCTAAGAGTGAGGGTCTTGCTGCCTTTGTGTCTGTGGTGCAGCGCGTGCAGGAACGAACTCTGCTCAGTGAGCACCATTTGTGTCATGACTGTAACTTGTGTTGACAAATACAAGTCTGGAGCTTCTCCAGCTGCCGGTGGCATGTGTGATCCTGAAAGCCCCAGTCTCTTTGAGGTTCTTCAGCTGCAGGTGGCATGTGTGATCCTGAAAGCCCTGATCTGTGTTCGAGGTTCTCTGGCTCTCATTCACTTGTGTGCCCCTGAAAGCTCTTGACTGTCCTTGAGGTTCTCCAGCTATAGGTGGCTTGTTTGTCCCTGAAAACACCTGTCTGTGTGTTGAGGTTCTCCAGCTATAGGTGCCATGTGTGTTTCGGAAAGACCTGATCTGTGTTCGAGGTTCTCTGGGTCTCTCATTGGCTTGTGTGTCCCTGAAAGCTCTTGACTGTCTTTGAGGTTCTCCAGCTGTAGGTGGTTTGTGTGTCCCTGAAAGCCCTGGGCTGTGTTTGGGGTCCTCCTGCAGAGACTTTCCTGCGTGCCCATCCGCCATGCTTAGGGGAATTTCCCCATGTACATGCATGCTTTCACAGCCTTTTTGTGATCATGTCCAAACAATGGAGCCATTCCAAGGAAGACATGACTGAAGATCCCAGAAGTGAAGTGCAATCGAAATGCGCCTTGGAATGCATCTTTGGTGCGAATTTAGCCGTGTATGACTCATTGCACACTGGCCACTCTTGGGAGTGCTTTGCTTTTTTTCTGCCTTATATCCTTACTCTCCCTCAGTGATTAAAAACATTAAGCCCAATTGGGATATTAGTTAAACTCCTGTATGCTGGCCAATTTATGTAGGACTGTCCAGTGAAAAACATGCATCTCCAAAAATCCATTATTTCAAAAATGTGAAAAAACTAATATTATCAGAAACTACAGAATAAACCAAAAACAACGCAATGAGACACTCTTAGTGCCACAAATAGAAACATTTACGCAGCTGTCAGTGAATGGTTTGTTTTATATGGACCTCACTTGTCTGTGAGGTAAATATTAGTTTCAAGATACGAACTAATCTTGCTTTAAATTCACAATTAACTATGATGTTAACTAGCTATCTAGCTATCAACGTTAAGTTGTTCAAATTTAATGTAAAGTAATCCTAATAAATAACAATCATGAATATAAATGTTAACCAGTACAGTCAAGTACTACATAAAATGATGTCATTAGACGGGAGACTGGGGGTATATTCTGTCTAATAAAAAGGCACAATCATCAAACGGTGTACATGCGCGTTTTTCATTGGAATCAGGCTTTCACAAGCCATTGTATTTATATTGAGCTTCGAGCTTTCTTTCCACCTTTGAAATATACTGCCAGGAATATCCAGACTTGCGCAAGCCTAAGGACGTATCTGTGAGCACTATTTAAAACACAGCATTACGTTTAAGACACTGTTCTCAAAATGGTGATTAAATCCTGAGTTAAACTTTATTTTAAATATTAAACAAAGTATCGGAAGCTTCCTTTTAAGCTGGTTGAATAGATTTGTGGTGTTACCTGCAGAAGTGCCAGACCGTAGCCCGACGAAGTTTACAGATAACTTTACTTTGTGAAGTACCATACTGTGCATGCCCGATTATGACCTCTCAGATCCGAGCATGCGCAGCAATGCACTTTGTGGCATATTTTACGACGGTGCCTGATTTTGTACCACTTCGTATCATGACCCAACCTGAACCTGATTCACTACATCCGGGTCAGGTTTCAGACTGCTTGTGAGCGATCTCCACCAGTCCAGAATGGGATATTAAGCCAGATATTCCAGGTTTGATTCCCCACTTTCCCGTCTAATGAAGTCATCGTTTTATGTAAATTCCTTGTGTTCTGTCTGTTTAATAAAAGTTCATGATTCTCGTTAGGTACCCCACTCACGGTGGGGTGACCGTATATGTCCCCTCAGTTCAGACTAAACCAAAGCTGTAAGTATATCTACATAACATATTGCTGGATAGCAGCAGTTTTAAGCGATGGAAATATAAGCTAATATGAGATACCTGGGTAAATGTTGATTCAAAAACTGGAAATGGTTGATTTGAGTGAACAATTAAAATGACAAGCAGAGAGGATTGTTTGTGTTTTTTTTTATTCAGCAGAAGCATCAAAACTAGTTCTCTCTCAATGAAGCGACACCGCCCCGTAGTTTATTCTAAATACAGACTAAGGGGTTTGTCGTAAAATGGTGTGATGAATGCATCAGGCAGTGCCAGAAAATATAATGCAATGTAGATGTGCAAAGTACATCGGGCAGGTGGTACGCATCGGGTACACCTTTGATCCGTGCCTCATTCACAAACCAACAGAATGACTTCCTACTAGACAGCCGTGTTGATTGCCCAAGTTATCACTTATCTCTATCACAGGGTCTCTTTCTTGCGGGACGCATTTGAAAAATGATTCAATGTGATCATTGGGCATGGTGGGTGAGGAAGTGTGGTACAGATTGGGCAGTGAAACGTTATTACTGGCCATCAAATTTTTATTTGCAAGTGTTAGTCGGAAGTCATGAAGGATCAGTCACTGCGATTTGCAAGAAAAATAGACCGTGGACGTCTTCAAGATCGATCACAATATAAAATCGTCAGATCGCCCTCTCCTAGTTTTTCCTGCTTGACAGTGACCGGCTTTGTGGGTCTTTCACATTAATTGCCTTTGGATTATTGGGCTGCAGTGTTTGCTGGGCTGTTTGTTGCTATGCTAATATAAACATCCGACATTTGGCATGTAGTCTGTGGGTTTCAGTGATACTTTCCTCAGGTGATTCACTACCTGCATGGCCACAGTGTTGGCCTCCTCCAAGATGTCTAGACATGCCCTGTTTTAAATGAAGGGTTGGGGGGGGAGGTGCTGTTCATACACAGAGGTGGCCTTAAGAATGTGAGTCACATGGGTAGTTTGCGCTCTTGTTTTGGGGCAGAGTCAGTCTGGTGGAGACATGCTGCGAGTGTATGGCTGGGGCCGTGTCCATGCTGTCTAATTAGGAGGCTGCCATGCTCATTATCACCATACATCCTGCATCATGGTCGCTATCCCCGGGGTCCTTCTGTAGCTTCTAACTCTATTCCCGGCTCAAAAAATTAAAACTAAACAATTTCAGTGTTTTGGTGTCTACTGTTTGGATACTTAAAAGTTTTGCTGTGTGGTGCGTTGGGTAGCAGTGTTACCTCGCACCCCCAGGGCAGTGCATTTGAAACCTGTCTTTGTCACTCGTGCTGCTTGGATTTCTTCCCACCATCCATGGGTGTGCAGTTGAGGCTGATTTAGATTTCTGCGTCGAGCCTACGCCGTGACCCACGAAAGTGGCCTGTACCGTTGCTAGCATTTATACTTGTGTGCTGTTGTGTCTGGGTTGCTCAGCAATTACACCACCTGAACACTAGGTGGCATATAGTTTTGGATGTTATACTTGTTTTTCCACCCTGCGATATATTGTTACATTTAACAAAGTATCCATTCATCTTATGCTTTGTTATATTTGTGCTGCTCCAAACTTCCCATAGTCAAATTTGCAAAAATGTCAAGCTGCTACAGTCATTAATGCATTTTGTCCATACTAATTTTTTATATATTTTTTTGTAGTCCTGTGAAGTACAAATAAACTTAATGAAGGCAAGTGAAACTGGTGCCATCATCCTGAGTGTTTTGTAGACCTGTTGCTATGATGTCTAGGGTGAGTTATTTAATGCTAGATATAAATAGCATTTCAGTTTCAATCAGCAATATAAGTACACCTTGGATTTAAGCTTTCTTCATCCTTTAAAAAAGAAAACCATGGTACCAAGCAGACCAGTCACAGTTCTTGTGGTCTTTGTCTGGGGAGTAGCACATCGGGCTACAGCAAGAGCTTCCACATAGGGTTCACAGCTATGCCACACTCACAGCGCTGATTCGACGTAGAAATATGTCAGCTTTTAGGTGCCTGATTGTCTCAGGATTGCCCTGAGTGTGTAATTTTGTATATGTATGTGCCCTGTGATTCGCCCAGCCCTGTACCTTTTGCGGCCTGGGATCGCCCCCAGGCCCTCCCTGTAACCTTGTCTAGGGTAAACAATAGGGGGATGGATAGATGGACGTACTGGTGTTGAGCTCACGTCCAATGCGGCAAAGCTTGACAATCCAGTCAGAGAACTGGTCATGCCTTGGGGCTGCAGTGTGTCCTCTTGACCCTGTGAGTCAGCACTCCAACTGAACACCCCCCCCCCCCCCCAGTATAATAGCCTGCGATTGGCTGCTTGCTGGGTCCAGTGGAAGAATGCCCTCTTCAGGTGGCACTGATGCTGATTTTATGACTGTTTAAGCAGTCACAGACGAGGCCGTGATTGGAAAGCGAAAGTTACAATGTGGTTTAGTGCCATAGTTTAACAAAAGAGGCAACCGAAACGAGAGAAATAAAAGCAGTCGATTGGTTATGAATGTGGAGGAGCCGGGGCTTCATAAATGCACGTTCCCTGTGTGCTAGTGAACAAATCAGCATGTAGGGCCCAGCAGAGCCAACAGCTAGGCTGATGGAGAAGGACTGGTGCTTCAGGCCTTTTGTCTACAGCTTTGGTGTGGGTGTAGCGGCGTTGCCAGGGGAGGGAGGCTCTCCAGCTGTGAGGGGTGTCAGAGGCCAATTTGGGGAAACAAGTGCGTCCATTAGCACAGCCATCCACAGGCCTGTCCTGCCTTTTGTGTTAATGCAAAAACCAGGGGAAGTGTCAAAGGGACCCACAGCCCTGCACCCCTCCTTCCTGCGCCCGGCGCGTCCACAAACGAGCCTTTCTGTCCCTCCCTGTGGTGGGGGGGGGGATGGATCTCTCACTAACCCCTGTAATGACTCAGGAAAATTTGTGAGTGAGTTTTTGTCCCTCTTTCTGCTGTGGTTTCTTTGTACCTGTCCAGAGATTGGGAGTTGCATTCTAGATGGGCTGCTGTAGCTCAGAGGTGCATTCTGGGAAACCAGGTGCCCCAAGAAATGAAGCAAAGATGGAGTAGGCCCAGGACAGGCTCATGATGTGCATTTTCAGCCGGTGAACTGCTGAGAGACCTGCAGAGGTTCTCCATGGCTCTGGCTGAAGAACAACTCAGGAAAATGGGCCGGAACATGGAACGGCTCAGATTTAGGTGGCTTTCGTCACCAAGGAGTTTTCCAGCATTGTTTGTTCTGATGTGGGGATGGGAGGAGGGAGTTCAGTGAACATTGAAGTCCGATCTTGGTTCAGCACCAGTTCATTACAGCTCTGCTCTAGTTCCTACCTCCCCCTGGGCAAAACGTCTGTCGCCACCCCTCCTGGCTGCCTTCAAGTAGACAAGATGATGCCGCTGCCTCGAGTGAGGATTTGGGCACTGCGGTGAAAACGGGCCATCCATGTCACGTGTTCAGTGCCACCGTCAGGGTGCTGGAGGTATTGCTGCCCTTGGGAGGAACTTGGCACAAAGGTGTTTATGAAGGATGTGTTCCTGGCAGGCTTGTCTGGGCATTAGATTAATGTGTAAATGTTTTATAATAATTACTGCTAGCATTTAACTAAAATTTGCTTGAGGCAGACAGTCGCTGTTCAGTCCCAATTAAATGTAATATATTCCCATGCTTTTACAAAAATGTCAGATGATGTGAGCAGAGACCTTTGTGCTTGTTTGAGGTTACGTGGCATTCTCCGACGTAAGTGAGGCTTATGTTAATCGTTCCTTTGTTTCTTCAGAATATAGATCCTTTCAGTTCAAATAAAAGGTTGAAATCCAGATTGCTGGTCTTGTTTTTTAATCCATGCAAGTCGGTCTGCAGTAATGCGCGAGAGTTAAATTGAGTCACTGCTCCTAGATAGCCGTGTATGTGTTTGTTTTGGGGGGTGGGAGTGGTGGGTTTCATTGTTTCACTTTCCATTTGCGAAAGAAGCGTGAGATTCTTCTGAGGGACTCCCTGTAAGCAAGCCTGAATGGAAGTGAAAATCTCATCAGGCCGTCCCCTGTCAGTCACTTTGGAAAGCTGGCTGCTGTGTCTGTCTGCCTGCCTCTGCTGGTCTCTCTGTATTTGCCAGTCACTTTCTGTCTCTCTGCCTGCCTCTCTCTTTCTCTCTCTCTGTGCTTGCCTGTCTGTCTCTACCTGTGTGTCCCTGCTGATTTGTGTGTCTCTGTCAGTGTTGTCTGTGCCTGCCAGCCTCTGTCTGTCTCTCAATGCTCATCAGTCTGCCTGCCTGCCTGTCTGCCCGCCCACCTGCCTGTCTAAAGGTCCCCCACACTCCTCTGGGCAAGACACACAAGTTTCTGTAGGAAGCCTGCTCCTTCCTCCCGTTTTCTATCCTCATGCCTGGCTCCTCATGACCTCCGCTCCCGCAGATGGCCATTACACTGCTTCCGCCCGGGGGAGGGGGGTGGTGCATGAGGCAGAAGTGCAAGGCGTTTTTTCTTCTTAATGATCCCTCTTGCAGTTGGTGTGTCACAGTAGCAAAACTCTTATTACAGCACCTGACTTTACAGTTTGGAGCCAGTTAAACCATGAGGTTGTGTTCCGTACGATACCGGGTTGCCGTCTTCTGTTTTGTCAGTGCGAGTGATGCTGCATTGTTTGTTCATTTCTGTTGTGACCAGTTTTGCTCGCATCCCTTAGGTATATGTACTGGACGGACTGGGGGGAAATCCCAAAGATCGAACGAGCCGGGATGGACGGTACAAGTCGATCGATAATCATCGACGGAAACATCTACTGGCCGAACGGTTTGACGCTGGACTACAGCGAGCAGAAGCTTTACTGGGCTGATGCAAAGTATAACTTCATCCACCGGTCAGGCCTGGATGGCAGCTCACGGTAAGACCACCTCCTACCCCACTTTTCCTGCCCCCCAACGGTGTGGCTTTGGGAGGCTGAATCTGGTTGGATTTTCATTTGAGCCACTTGACGGCTCATTTTAGTCCGTAGCCGGTTCTCATCTCTGTGGCATCCCCTGCAGGGAGGTGGTGGTCAAAGGCTCTCTGCCACACCCCTTTGCCCTCACGCTCTACGACGACACGCTCTTCTGGACCGACTGGAACACGCATTCCATCCACTCCTGCAACAAGCAGACGGGCGAAGACCGGCGCGAGGTCCACTCCAACATCTTCTCCCCCATGGACCTCCACGCCTACAGCCAGAAGAGGCAGCCCCACGGTATTTCCATGAGAGAAACCTGTATTCCACCTCATAACTTGATCTTCCCATTATTCACCTCCTCCATTTTGTTCCCTGGTCTCCAAAAACAATGAACATGTATTATTTTATGATGGTTCTTCAAAAATGACTTGGCCTGGCTTCTCCAGCTTTTGTGAATCTGTCCAGTTATGCTGTAGATCCATCGGGTGCCTTTGGTTGTTATGGTTACCTAGTGCTCACGGTTAAGCTCTGTCCGAGCCGTGTGTGTCTAGCGGTAAAATCACTGCTTGTCGTCACTGTTATGCCACCACAGTGCCGTTTCTGTGCCTGAGCCGGCCGCCTTTGTCCCCGCAGCCCCAGAGAGCCCCTGCACAGTGGGGAATGGCGGCTGCTCCCACCTGTGTCTGCTGTCTCCCGCCAAGCCGTTCTTCCAGTGTGCCTGCCCCACAGGCGTTCGGCTTCTGGAGGACCAGCGCACCTGCCGGCCGGGTGAGTCACCCCTCCCCCCCACCCAGGGTCTCTCTCGGCGTAGTGTGTCACGACTCGGGCAACCTGAATGATTCACAGGAATGAGGAACTTGTGAGGAATTCATGGGAATGAAGATCTGCTTCACTTAAGGGGACTTCTCTCTCTCACAGACTTCTAAAAAAACTGCTGCTCCTCCGTCGCTTGGGTGCAAGGCAGAATAGCAGTTTTCAGAGCCGGAATCAATGTCCCTTTTGTTCTGACTCTGAGACCTTCAGCATATTTACGTAGTGTCATTCTAAGATTAGCTCTGAACTCTTGTATCTTTAGCCGATATGAACAATAGTCTTTTTGAGATCTGTTAAATTTCTAAGAGCTCCTTGCTTATGTAGAAATATCACAGATCGTAACTCGTAACTTAAGTATTATTTAAAAATGCCTTGAGAAGCAGAAGTGGTTAAAAGTAAGATTATGTAATAGAATTTGGTTGTTTGGCTTTATTTAATATGTAGTAGCATTTTATGGAAAAATTTACATCTTTTTTTTTTTAATCCTTCTTGGTATCAAAGCAGTTTGCCACCCTGTCTTTTGAAATATACCACTGGAAACCATGCTGAATTTTTCATAATTTAACAGGCAGAACTTGACAGATGTTTCTGAGCCGCGATCCAGCTGGCTGAAGGTGTCACCCTTGAAACCTCCCCTCCTGCTCATGTTTCTGCCACTTCGCTCTAGTTTTTGCTCCCCTCAGATACAGAATAAGAGCAGTGGAAGGAGGGGCCGAGTTTACTGGAAGAACCCCTCCCCCCCACCCCCCATTTTGGCATTGTCGGGTATTCTGATTTTCTTTTTTTTTTTTTCTTGGATTGGCCTGTGCTGTTTGACGCTACCCCAGGCAGCCTTATTCTCACAGCACTTGGTGAAGAGCTGCCTTCTGAGTGTTGTCCAGCTGTGGAAAGCGGCCCTTGGCTCCTTGCACAGCAGCAGGGGGGAGGGGGTCACCTCTATTCCCTAACCCCTATCCACTATTCCCTTGGCAGAAGAAGCCAATGTAGCCTCAGAAACAAGAGGTGAAAAGCACTAATTTGTCAACCCATCTCTGGGCCCTGCCACAGGTACCCCCCAACCCCGAGCCCAATGGTGAGGTCGTCGCCAGCCGTAATATCTCTATGTAGCCAAATAGGTGGGTGGGGGTGGTTCAGACCTCAGCATGCAGAATCAGCCCTAGCAGCTCTAGTTTCCAGCCTTTTGCTGGGTCTGTTCTTTTGTTCTCCAGTTTGTCACTAGTTAGCAGGTCCTGATTGGTCATTCTGTGATTCACTTTAAGTAGTACAGAGGAGCAGAGGCGGGGGCCCGTGGTCCCAGGGCAGCCCAGCAAGGTGACTGCAGGGTCCTCCATGGTGCTGAGTTACTGAAAAAGCTCGGAAGATTTAGCCACATACTGGGAGAGAAGGGCAGCTTTTAAAACTCTTTCAGCTGCGTTTGTAACACCAGCAAAAAGGAGGGGGGGTGCCTTTTGTCTGTCCAGCAGG
>JAAGVU020000061.1:27390528-27403387 GCA_011763525.2 Mormyrus iriodes | reverse complement strand
TATTTATTTTTTTTTTCGTTTTTTTTTTGTTTGTCTGGAGAGCCAAAAAATTTTTAAAAAAAAATTTTTTTTTCCCATCCCCCCCCCCCCCCCCCCCCCCCAAAAAAAAAGTGTCTAAAACTGTAAGTTTGTGTGGGGTCTGAAAAAAATATGGGAATGTAGCCTTTGACATGCGTTCATTCCATTTTATTCCTGCATTTCAGCGTTCACAGGTCTTTCAGGGAATAGTCTTTGTTCAATTCGAGGACTAGCGATGGGCAGTCCAGATCCTTTCACTTCAAGGCTATGTAGCATGCTGTCTTTATTACAGCAGCCGGATTTTCCTGTGTTAGCTTGCCGCAGTCACTTTTTCCAAAAACTCTTTTCCTGTGTGAGATTTATTTTAAACTGACAAATGAATGCATGCACCGTAGACCTGGAGACTTGCTTACTGACGGCTATCTGTGGCGAATACTCGCAAATAAGAGTGCTGGATTCTGTGGCTTATGATCTTAATTTTTCTGGTCAATAGTTTTATATCTTGAAAAGCACGTTTCAAAATACAGCTTGTTATATGGAGGCATTTGGAAACAAGTCTTACCTGTTAGCTTCATAGTCGCAAAGGGCTTTACTGGAAAACGGTGCATCGCAGCAATCTCATTTTCTTGCAAGCAAGTGATAGTTAAGTGAATTGTTAAAATAACATTATTCCATAGATTTTTGCTTAAGGATCTGTCTTTACCAGCATAACTTTCTAGACAATCTGAGCTACCCTTGGTAAACTTTTTTTTTGCAGATGTGCCTCATCATAACATTTCACCTACAGTGTTTCATTTTATCTGATTTTGACGGAGGTCCTGCAATCGGTACATTGAACCACCGTTTCCAAACCAAAACATGTCAAATATTAAGCATGTTACTGCAATAGTAATTTATTAAATCCTCGCCACCTGACATTTTACATGTTGGTAAATGATTAATTTGCCCATTTTGATGTAATAAGCCCTTCTGGTTGTTTGAATTATACCCCTGTAATAGTCTATTTTAGTCTAACTATTTTTGGGGCATATCATAAATGTATTGGCTCCATGTGATGGTGGGGGCGGGTGGCGTCTCACAGGGTCGGTCCTGTTGAGCGGATATCCAGATCTACGTTAATCCGGACATTCCTTTGTCTACTACAAGGGCTTCAGCGTAACCCCACATGCCACAGCGCTAAACCAGCGTTACTATCTCATGCTTGTTGCACTTTACGGTACCTCTGCTTGTTGGTATGATGTGTTATACAGTTTTGTTTGCTAGTATTTTTCAATATTTTTTTTCCCAAATGAGCTCCTTGCATTTATGCTATGGTGTTCATATTACTGTGTATTATGTAGGTGTTTTTTTTAAATCTATGTATTTCATAAAAAGAAGAATGTTGGCTATTTTGACACTGGCATTTTGCTTACAGCCGCTTAAATTAAAATCGTACATGAGATGAGCCTCGGATCTATGAATTTAACTACAGTGTAGCGCCGTCGACTTGTGGGAGTCTGAGTATGTAGTAACCAAAAGGAAAAATGGGTTATGAATGCTAACATGCGACAGGAATTATACACAAACCTGAATTAGGTCTCGTTTATTTGCATCTCAGTTATCTGATGGCACCTAAAATTGGGTGCTCATTTTTTGTTGGGTACAACCAGTACCCAGGCAAATGGTACTAGTCTATAATAAAGGTTTTTTTGTCCTTCTGAAGGAAGCTTACTGAAAATACAGTTGTGCTTCTGTACCTCAAACTGCAGTAAACAAAGGGGATTTGGTAAAAGCACTGTTGGTTCCATGCTGTTGGAGATCTCAAATTTAACATAATGGCAGAAATGTTGGGAGGAGGTCTTTGGTCAGCTTAACTTGGTCTCATCTCATTTAATTGAATGGTGCTTTTGCAAGGGTGTGTTCAAGATGACCAACATTTGGTTAGTTATATCATTGTCCACTAACTCTACCTTTTTTGTAAATTAATTGCTTTACATGTAAATCAATGTATAAAAAATCTGTACAGCCCATTCAATAACTATTATAAGCTGTTGTAACTAATAAAATGTTGATTTTTATAATAAATAAATGCTGTTCACGAATAATCAATTTGAAATACATTCAAAAGGTTTGCAGCATTAAAATTTTAAAATGTCTAAAATGTCCTCCTTTATTCAACTGCCTAACACGGATCCCAGTAATACGAACGCTGGCCGCTGTTTAGGTTCGCAGACGCGCACACGGACGTCAGGGAATCCGCTGCACAGTGCTGTCTCGTGCTAAGCAGTTCCGGGTATTGAATGTAATGGTGCTGAGTTCTGGAGTGCAATGTAGAGGTGGCGGCTAGCAAGCGTAGACAGGTGCACTTTGTGCCATATGCAAAAATGTTCGTTTTTTTGCACAACCTGGGATTCGTGTTGGGCTCAAAGCCGGTTTACCGTGGATATATTGGCGAAGTGCTTATACACAGACACTGCCTGCCGCGGTTTGCCAAAAACTTTTGTCGTAGCCGCTCAGTGACGCACTTCCGGTCCTCTAACCCGGAAGTGGACGCTTCCGTTGACGTTTGTGTTGCATGTGTTTTAGTTGTTGGACAAACACTTTCCCAATATCTTTGATCGTATCCCTTTATCATGCAATACGGGATTAATCAAGACGCTGTTTAACAACTACGAAAAAATACACGAATTTGGTTGAAACTCTCGAACCAATGCCAGTAGCGCAACATAGTTGGAAGGCAATTTAAGGTGGAGTAAGGGCTGTTGGCTTGCGTCTAGATGGTAGCTGGTATTTAACTGCACCAAGTGCAGCGATAAAATCGCATCTTTAGGAGTCAAAGAGGAAATTCTGAGGTAGGACTCTGCAGTTCTGTCTGTATTAGAAAACTGCATTTCATAACGTTTAAGTATTCGGTAGTCAGGCTTTTAAATGTCATTGATATGGGGATGATTGTAAGCTACGACGTTGCTTCGGTTAACTGAAATCAGGAGTGTGTCCATGATTTTTTTTTAGCTATGAACCATTGCTTATTCATTTTTTGAATGCTTCTGTCATATTGGTTCGTACTGATGTGCTTTACCGATACGTGCTTTGTCTGGCTTTAGGAAGATTGTCTACAGTTAACCGTCCTAAATGGGAGCAGAGCAGAGTGGAGATGCGGAGCACAAACACTCCGATCTCAACTCTACAGGTAGCGCAAAGCGTCTGTTCCCTAATTATGTGTAATTCCCTCTGTTGCTGTCTCGGTTTAAGCTGGGAGAGTTTACACCGGTAAGTAACTGATTTCTCTGTCTTGTCAGCGGTCGCCTCTCCAGCGAAGCAGAGAGCAAAAATGGATGACATCGTAGTGGTAGCCCAAGGAACGCAGTCATTACGCAACATCCACAACGACCCCGATGTCATTAAACTGCAAGAAATACCTACGTTCCAGCCTCTGCTCAAAGGTACCTACAAGCAAACGCATGCATGTTTCAACTTAAGATACATTACAAGATCTTGTATAGTCTGCTGTTTGCTTTCCCGGGGCATGCCATTTGTTTCTTTACTGGAAGCTAAGGAAGGTTTCTTCTGCATAGCAGCAAAAGCTATAAAATTATCTGTAAATACTCCTTAGTACTGGTACTATATTTTCAGTGAGCATTTATTTTTGACATTGTATGCCTGACCTTCATAAAACCTGCAATTATACATGCAGTTCTAAATATGCAGTACTCTGATGTACTATAATTCGTGATATTTTCATCTGAAATTGTATCCACAAGAGGGCGTTGTTACTGCAGAAATTAAAATTAAATGGCCTAACCAACGCCCTGAATATTAATTATCTATTGATATCTGTACCGTACCTTCAATACACAGTATTACCTTCTCTTAAGGCAGGCTCATTATTCGGCATGGAAAATTATTTTAACTAGTTGGATTAATTTCTTCATTGGTTTCTTTCTTCAGTCCTCTGTACTTGTTGGATCATTATTTATCTGGATGTTATGTTTGTGTATTACAGTGTTCATTAAAATTCCAGGAAATTGCCTAGACACAGACATTTTACATTTTACATTTACATCTTCTGATATCGGTATGTGTAGGGTGACCAGGTATCCAGTCAGTCAATGAGAGAGTGTAACTAGTGGGATCAAATCAGGGATGGGCCACATGATGAGTGAGGACCAATCAGGGCATTTTTCAAGTCTGTTTTCAGTAGTTTGACTGTGCTCCTGGTGTATGGGTGAGAGGCGGCCTGTGACTGTGCTCTCACGGATATGGGTGACAGGCGGTCTGTGACTGTGCTGCCGCGGATATGGGTGAGAGGCTGCCTGTGACTGTGCTCCCACGTTTATGGGTGACAGGCGGTCTGTGACTGTGCTCCCGCGTTTATGGGTGAGAGGTGGCCTGTGACTGTGCTCCCACGGATATGGGTGACAAGCGGTCTGTGACTGTGCTCCCGCGTTTATGGGTGAGAGGCGGCCTGCGACTGTACTCCCACGGATATGGGTGACAGGCGGTCTGTGACTGTGCTCCCGCGTTTATGGGTTAGAGGTGGCCTGTGACTGTGCTGCCGCGTGTATGGGTGGGAGGCGTCCTGTGACCGTGCTCCCACTGATATGGGTAAGAGGCGGCCTGTGACTGTGCTGCCACGTGTATGGGTGAGAGGCGGCCTGTGACTGTGCTGCCGCGTGTATGGGTGAGAGGCGGCCTGTGACTGTGCTGCCGCGTGTATGGGTGAGAGGCGGCCTGTGACTGTGCTCCTGCGTGTATGGGTGAGAGGCGGCCTGTGACTGTGCTCCCGCGTGTATGGGTGAGAGGCGGCCTGTGACTGTGCTCCCGCGGGTATGACTGTTAGGCTATGGGTGACGCTGTTCCTGTGTCCTTCCCCTCTCCCAGGTGTCCTGAGCGGCCAGACATCCCCGAGCAGTGGCCGCCTGGAGAAGCTGGACTCCCTGCAGGTGTTGCAGCTGTGCCTGCGCTATCAGGAGCACCTGCACCAGTGTGCTGAGGCCGTCAGCTTCGACCAGAATGCCCTGGTCAAGAGGATCAAAGAGGTAGAGGAGCGCTGCCTATCCACACGCACCCCGACACCTTTGCGTGTGACTGAGTGATGACGAGAGACGGACAGAGGTGGCACTTTAAGAAAGATCAAAGTTAGGCTGGTATCCTAAATACTGCAGCTGGTCAAAAGCAATGCCAGGATGTCCGTAAATGACAAGAGGCAGGCTTTATTAATGAGGGGGGAGGGAATGGTGCCCGTCGAAAAATGATGCATCTTACACTGGCGGTCTAGGTTTGATACAGAAGTAGCTCAGTGTCTGCAGCTCAGTTGTTTTGCAGCAGGTTGGTTAGATAACTGGGCCCCATTTCACAGCGATGTGTGCTGTTTACCTGACATCCCCGGGGCTGCGGGTGGAACTGAGCAAAGGGTGCGTTAAAGAGCCAAGGTGACGACAAGCAGGTATATGATTGTGCCCGTCTTCACCCCTGTCCACCTGGCATGGGCACCATGTGTTTGAAGTGGAAACTTATGGGTTAGATCTGCTGTTAAGTACCAGTTTGAACAAAAAACAAGAGCAAGATATGTATATTTTTAAGAAAAAACTGCTGTTACACATGAGATGAATTAAGCATTGCTTTTTAATCAAGCTTAATGTGATTATGTTGGCATACTATTCAATTTGTGCAAACTGTGTGAAGTGTGTTTATGAGGCTGACTCCCCCCAATGGGCCCCAGGAGAGAGGATTTTGGCAGGACAGCCTGATCTCAAGATGTGTGAACTGCAGAGGATATTAATAAATCTGTTTAGGATGCAGGATGGGTCTTAGTTGAACATTCTTAGACAGTGAATCTCTGTGTCTTTTCAAACACTTAGACGGAAGGTAGTATGGATGGATGGATGGGTTGGCGGGTGGGGGTAGATGTACTTTATGGATCTCAAAGGGAAATTCAGTATATACAGCTCTGGAAAAAATTGAGACCACTGCATATTTTTTTTTTTTATCTGCATTTCTAAGTCCTGGTTTAGTCCTGGATCTGCTGGCAGAAGGCTACACTGCGAGGCAGGCTGCTTCCAGGCTCAAAGTTTCTAAGACAGCAGTACATAAGAACAAGGTGAAGCAGGAGACACTGGGAACGACCAGAAACCAGCCAGATAAAAGCAACTTTCTAATGCCAGACCTGACCGTCAACTTACCCAACAGTGCCTCATGAATCGGAGGAGAGTGACCATCAAAAGGAATGAGAAACTTGTTTGTATCAGGCTGCTAGAA
This sequence comes from Mormyrus iriodes, assembly GCA_011763525.2. Lineage (NCBI taxonomy): Eukaryota > Metazoa > Chordata > Actinopteri > Osteoglossiformes > Mormyridae > Mormyrus > Mormyrus iriodes. The sequence goes on along the minus strand of JAAGVU020000061.1, from coordinate 27,397,132 downwards.
GCAAGACCTAAGTCCCATAAAGCAAGGAAGAAGTCCTTCATTAATGAGAAGCGGAGAAATGTCAACCTTGACTTTGTTAAATAAATAAATAAATAATTCTGTATTTATCACTGAAGCATACCCATAAATTGAGAAATGAGTGAAACTAAAATTTTTGCTGTGGTCATCTAATTTTTTCCAGTGCTGTATATTTAGTGTCAGGCCTGACAGTCCAGATCTACACGTACCGGTCATAAACACGTCAGTGGGTGCCGGAGGGAAGAAGCAAATATTATACGTACAGAAAAGCTGGAGTTTCGTGTTTGCTACCTTCGGGTGCTAAGTTTCCAGGTCCTCCTTTACACTAGAATAGGTGTAAATATCATCATTCATGCATCATTGTTATTACTGAGGAGTTAGTCACACACGTCATTGTTATGATTAAGGATGGGTTATTAGCTGTAGGTATCGGCCACAGCGTGTGACTGTCACGTCAGTAATGGGTGCATCTCTCTGTGGGTGGATCAGATGGACCTCTCGGTGGAGACGCTCTTCAGCATCATGCAGGAGCGACAGAAGCGATACGCCAAGTACGCAGAGCAGATCCAGAAGGTCAACGAGATGTCCATGATCCTGCGGCGCATCCAGATGGGCATTGACCAGACGCTGCCGCTCATGGAGAGGCTCAATAATCTGCTGCCAGAGGGCGAACGGCTGGAGCCCTTTAGCATGAAACCTGAGAGCGAGGCCAAGTAGCCACACCCACCCAGCATTGCATCATTTGAAGCTCCGCCCACACGTTAACTGTTGCCCCGCCCTTTATCATCAACCCATCTGTCACAGTAAGGGATTCAAAAGGGAAAAAAAAACCTGTGGAAAAGTGTTATCTTTGTGGGTGTCTGTGGTTCTGCTATACCTTGTGGAGGTATGTATGCAAACGTGGGAAATGGGAAACTCAGAATTAGGTTTCTTGCTACACGTGCTCCTTAAAATTTGCAGGATGCCAGGGAGAGATTCATGCCGTATGACAAAGAGGAAGTGCTGTTTATGGATATAGAAGCTGAGAAGCTCAGGATCGTTAGCCAGTGTGGTCAGCTGATAAATCACTGAACTCTGCTGTTTGCAGTCTCGCTCACTTCAGTGCTTGAATCGTCAGCTGGAGAGTTGGACGACGCAGGATGATATTTTAAAGTTGACCGTAACGTGATATTGCACAAAATGTCGCATCCAAATCTATAATTTAAAAGGAATTATTGAAGTCTCACTTTTTACTTTTTTTTGTTTTTATTGTAAAAATGTTAAATTAAACCATTCAAATGTTTTTCGTGTAACTCATTATGTTTGCATACTGTGATGTGAAGTTCGTTTGTTTTAGGCCCAATTCTGACTTCCTCATGCCAGATATTTGCATTTTGTAATACATTTTTAGATTGTCTCAATAGGGATTATTAACTCTTAAATTGTGGCAATAGGCACTCTCCCTTAACACACGATTTCACACATCTTTTAATGTGACCTAGGATGTGCCTCATTGCAGCGTGTACACGCTTTGCAGAATTTTACGGTCATTGTCTGCAGCCGAAAATCAGCATGGTTTCATCTACGGTCAGTCTGTAGAGTCGAGAGGTTTATGAACGTATGCTGGACAGGTGACGGCATCTTACTTTGTGTCTGTACGCACGAGCATGAAAATGGCATTGGATGCCAAAATTAAAAACCATGGTTAATCATAATGGTATAAACACAAAGCATTAATAAAGCGATAACAGCATTATGAAGCATCGGAGACCCGTAAGCTGATGTTACCTCTGGCTCCTAGCAGAGGGTCAGATGCTCTTCGGATCTACAGCAGCAGGGTCACCGGCATGCGGTGGTAGATTGGACCCCAAGCGTGCAGTGATACCCCACTGTGCGCCCCCAGCGCCCCCCAGCTGCAGGCCCCACCATCCTCATTCCTAGTTGGTCAGCTTGGCCTGGTGCCCAGTGATGCAAAGCGTCCCATCGTGTGGATGTCATTCGGCCGGTGCTTGGCAACAGAGCCTCTTGGAGGAAAGTGTTCCGGAAGGATTTCCGCTCTGCTGGATTCCGCAGAGAGCCGGCGAGCACAGAAGTGAAGCCGCTGCCACGGATGGAGCCATTTCATACGGCTCGCTGGGCCTCCTGCCCTGGCTGTGTGGAGTCTGCGTGACCCAGGAGCTCGGAAGTTGAATAAACAGGCTGAGGATTCAGTGCACCTCTGCGTCTGCTGGTGTCATCGAATGATTTTACAAATCATTAGCCTCTGTGTCTGTGAGCAGAAGGTCGCCGGTTCGAGCCTGGCTCAGGTAGCTGCCCTTCACTGCCAAGCTTGTCTCGTCTGTGTGTCACGGAGAGCAAGATGGGGTAGGTGAAGAGAGAATTTCCCCACAGCGCCAAATAAAGTATCATTATTATTATTGAAAAATGGAACCAATATTTAATGTAGTTTTTTTTTGTCCTGTGTAATTTGCAAAAACAGTAATTCATAAAGCATTGCTGTGTGATGGTTACAGGAAGCTGTAGTATTTATTTGTTCTTTTAGTTTAATTTTGAACATTTAGCCATACAGCCAAATATATTAGACATCAGCCATAATATTAAAAGCACCAGCCTAATATCGTGTAGGTCCGCCTCGTGCCGCCAAAACAGATCTGAGCTGTCAAGGTATGGATTCCACAAGACCTCAGAAGGTGTCCTCTGGTATCTGACACCAAGACATTGGCAGCAGATCCTTTATCCTTTATCTGTGAGTTGCACTTGCCTAATATATGCCATTGTAACAAGATAATCGGTGGTGTTCGCTTCACCTGTCAGTTGATTTAACGTTTCGGCTGATCGGTGTAAAGGGGATAATGCATGTCACATTACATTCAGCTCAGTCCATTTTGACGGCATTAAGGAGACTGTCTGTCTGTTGTTCTGCTTTAGACTTTTAATCCTAGCTATGCAACTCTCAGTCCTGCAGTGTCACTGAAATTTTTCTGCTAGGCCCTATTAATAAATCTTTTATAGGATGTCAGTGCCTGTATGCTTACAAAAATACATCTGACTTAATTTTGAGAAGTATTTTATTTTTCTTGTTGTGAAATCAGCCCATTGGTTTCTTGCTACTTGTATGAGAGTGAGTGAATGAGCCATGTCTTACCCTCAGCTGTCATTATAGCCCTATAGCTTTTCGTGACTAAACAAAGTACTTATCCATCCATCCATTTTCCAAAACCACTAGTCCTGTCCAGGGTCGCGGGAGGTCGAGCCTATCCCAGAGGCTACGGGCGCAAGTCAAGCAACAGCCTGAGATGGGCTGCCAACCCATCGCAGGGCACACTCACACAAGCACACCTACGGGCAATTTGGTAACTCCAATTAACCTCAGCATGTTTTTGGACTATGGAGGGAAACTGGAGTACCTGGAGGAAACCAAACTGCTTATATATTGTTATTTACAATATTTCAGGGGCCTGAATTATGAAATAAGATTTCTTGCTTAGCCTGGTAACTTGTCAGATTTAAGGTGCCCCATCTTAAATGGACTTTATCTTCATTCACTTATGTTTAGCCCAGACTATTTATTAATAATTGCACTGTGTCCATTCAATTAATAACTTTCATGTGTTTTTAAGCATATTTATATTCTGTGCATTGTCCCCTATATTTTAATGCTTAAAGCACACTTTATAGGACATGTCTATCATTTATCTGTACAGCCTCTCCCCGGGTTACGATGGGCTTACGTTCCGACAAACTTATCGTAAGGCTAAAATGCATTGTAATACAGTACACCTAACCTAACAAATGTCATGTCCTAGCCTAGCCTACCTTAAACATGCTTAGAAGACTTATAATAGCCTGCAGTTGGGCAAAATCATTAACACAAAGCCTACTTTATAAAAAAAAGTGTTGAATATCTTATGTAATTTATTGATTAACGTACTGAAAGTGAAACACATTTACCCGTCGTAAAGTTGAAATATCGTAACACTGACCATTGTAAGCCGGGGATTGTATACGTATTAGTCCATTAATTCTACTTTTTGTGATTTAAACGGACACAGTACAGCTATTATCAGTGATGGAGAAGTATTGCTTGATCTTGCACAAAGTCTCTCTTTTTTTCCTTCTTTTTCTACCAACCAACGATTTTTTTTCCCCTCCATGTCCCTTCCATGGCTCCGTAATTTTCCATACGTTAAGGTTCCTGAAATAAAAAAAAAAATGTACAAAAATGTCAGTGTTGTGTGTTCCGAACATCTGTTTCCACTAATTAACACAATTCTGTCTATCCCCACTGTGGCCATCCACACGTGGCATATTTCTGTGTCATTCATTCTTCTGTTATGATGTATAAGAGAATGCAGAAGGCAATAGTAGGCAGGTCAGATATCTCCAATAGGAGAAAGAAACGTCAGAGGCAGACCGGAGACACAATGTGCCATGTAAGTATTTTACATTTTTTTCCACATTTGGCATGTGATGGAGATTATGGCTCCTAAAAAAAGCATTTGGCTCCTAAATATTTTGAGTTTAAGAGTCTTTGGTACCTAAAGTTTTTTGATATCTGGAGCCCTGATAAGTAAGAAATCCAGCTTTGAGATATAGGCCGCAGGTAAGTCGTTTAGCAGCTCTCCCATGCATTTGTGCTCGAAGCCTGAGACGGACAATGTGCGCATGATGTCTTCCTGCAGCTGCAGTGTGCGCTAGGGAGTGTGCAGGGTACTGTAATCTGAAATCTGCTCTTTCAAAGTCATCTCTACACATTTGGCATCGGGAGAAAAAATGTTAAGTATGTGTGCTGAAATCTCACAACGAGGACGAGAAAATTGCATTCTGAATCAGGTTAGGGTTCAGTTGGCCTATAATGAACTTACTGAGATTGATATATTATTGAATGTGTTGTTTTCACCAACTTTGGCACATTTATCAAAAGCCTACGCGTGTTTCATCATGGGAATGATGTTAAGTGATATTGTCCTGCTCGGAGCCATGGGCTGTCTCGCTTCACGGGACATTGTGTTGCTGTCAGCCTTCCTGCACTGTGCCGTTTACAGCACAGCAGCCTATAAACGTGCTGAAATCTCCGTTTCGACTTCCTGTCTTTTACATCCAGTAACCTTTTCCCCTCTTTGTTTCATGATGGAAAAAAGTATGCAAAATATCAAAACAAAAGATATGGAACATTTTTTTTTAAAACAAAGTAAATCCGTCTGCAAGCTAACACACTGGAAATGTTTAAAGGTATTATTAAAACAGAATTCAGTGGAACTTAAGGGTGGAACAGTTTTTTTTTCATATGGACAGCCATTGTTTCAACTTAAAAAAAAAATATTTTTTCTGCTCCTTGTATCTTCGAAATGAGTTTATAAACCAGTAGATGCGGCCAGGCACCTTGCTGTATAGTATGCCATCTTTCTTTGAGGGTTATGATGGTCCCTATCCAGGCTGCGTTCTGACTTCATGCCCTAAAAATTCTCATTCTTTCCAAGGGAATTTCGAAATGCACACGCAGAGGACAGCATCTCCCTCATACCCTGCCGTTCATTGTCAGTGTTGTCCCTGTTCCTAAGGCAGCGGCTGCCGATCTGACAAATGACTGGGCACAGGCACCTTGCCCACCGGGTGTTCGTCCACAGACCAGCTTAAATGCCTTAAATAACTTCTTTAATGCTGTAGATCGTAGCCGATTACGAACTATAAAACCACAAGTCTTTGGTTCTGCTTGCTCTCAACACCAATGCGTAGTTGTGGTCTAAGGGTCGTTTTTATTACTGTACATTGAATTCCAGGGACTTAAAATATTATTCTGCGGTAACGTTATTGGTCCAAACTTGGCCAAGTAATTCTACAAGAAACCAACTCTACTGCATATGTGCGTAAATTTGTGGTTCGAGTCTCCATGGTTTTCCCAGCGATTCCCAGCCTTGTGCCTTATTTGTTGATTTGATTGCAGGTACAAATTTTTTATTAGTCCATAGCACCCTCAGTTTTTTTCTTATTTTCACTGCTCGGACATTGATAGAGTTTAAGGTTATACTCATGAACAACACAGTGGTACCTGACGTGCAAGTATTCAATACTATTCTACTTGATATTAATATAATAAAAGATTGGTGGATGGGTCAGGTTTCTAATAGCTTTTTTATTGATTTGTTCCATTCGATTGTTACGTAATTGTACGTGTCTCTATTTCCTTACCAGTTGAAAGGTCGTAAAGGGCTGCAGTATTTTCTACCCTTGAAGTATCACAGTTTCACTTATTTTGGTTCCTTGGCACCAGTCTGACTCGATATTAGCTGTGTAGGTCCATTCCTACATAAACCCCACCAGTCCCCAAACAGGGAAAAATTTACCACACAAGATAGAGACCAACTCCCTGTGTCACCTTGATCTGAGTTGAGAATCTGACTCAGAAATCCATCATTTTTTGAACCCAATCATGGATGACCTGCAACAAAAACACCTTCATACTGCGTAGCTAGCTCCTTAAGATCATAATTTATTTTCAAGTTGCGTCAATATCGCTACGTCTCAGCCTGTTTACCTCCCGCCCCCCCCCCCCCCCCCCCCCCCTGCCCTGCTCTTCTTCTTTCCGTTGCGTTGGGCTGGGGGGGTC
>JAAGVU020000061.1:27358220-27390428 GCA_011763525.2 Mormyrus iriodes | reverse complement strand
TCCTTAGGGTGCTCCCTAAAAGAAAAATTCTTTTTCAAGTTTCTCCAATACAGCCCCCACTTTGCCTTGTTACCCCCCCCCCCCCCCCCCCGGGCTGAAGTGACTCAGTTCTTTGAGTCACTGTGGAGAGCTCAGCTGCAGAAGGAAGGCATTTAGGAAAGGCTCGGGCGCGGAATCCCCCAGCTGAAGCGCAGGGGCTGATGAAGCCCCGTATTTGTACTGGAACTTTGATTACCAAGTAAGGACTGCGGTTTAATACCTGATTGAGGCTTTGTTTTTCCAAAGGATTTTGAAATTTACGGCGAAGCAGAATGGGCCAACATTGCTGCTTTAAAATGGGGGCGTGTGTTACTAAACTGATGCCCGTGGTTATTATTTTCAGTACATCAATCAGTGATACATTACAGTTTTAGATGATCTGAGGAATAAATCCAGATCATTGTTGTTCGCATAAATGACGCGAGAACCTGAGATTGCTGGAATATCAAGAACAGAAACCTGGAGTTTCACTGCTGTAATATGAGAATCTGCAATTAAAAATGTCCGTTTTTACACTTTGAAAACATAAGCGGAGCTTTCTGGTATCTTTAGCTTATCAGTTACAGGCATTTTTTTAAATAATTAAAAATCTGTCTGTAACCAATAACATTAGTTATCATTTTTGGTTTGCATATTTTAATTACATTCAGAAAAAACATCAACTAACAACTTCAGTCTTTGCGGGACTACTGTAAATTAAAAGTTTTCCAAAACCATGAGCGCTATCCCGAACAAAGTCAAAAAGTGGACTTGACGATCCCCGCGGCTCGCGTTATATCCTTGGATTTGAGTGAAAATATAGCAACCCCGCACCCCCAGATTTCAACGGAGAATATTACTTATTTAGTAATACTAAAGCCTGTGTTTCTGGGCGTGTCGTTTGATATATCCGCATATAGGGAATATTGCGTTATAAAGCGACGATAGGTGGGGGGAAACGCCACTTCCCCGAATCCAGACCAGTCCCAGTAACAGGAAGCGGAGAGGGGGTCTGATGAAGCGGGCAGGGCTGTGTCTGGCTTCGCGGAGCAGGCGTGCGGCGCCTACAGACGGGCAGGAGCTGCGCGCCGCCAGTGCGCTGTGCCATCGGTCGCACTGATCAGCTACTTATCCGTACAGTCATCTGCCCAAAATGGATGACAGCAAGGTAAGTTACAATCAGCCACTAAGTTTGATGGATAAATACATACTATCATCTATAAAGATGTAAAGTCGACGCGGATATTTTTATGTTCCACTACTGCATGTAGTTACAATGCATGTGCTATAATGTTTAAATATACTTTTCAGCTAATTGCATGCTTGTTTAATACAAAGCGGAATTATAGCTACCCATTTTTATCCAGTTATGAATAATTTTAGCTTTGTTAGATTTACCACATATTTTTCTAATCATATAGACTATGTAAATTATTGTAGCAAATCTCTTAGTACCTGTTATTTTTTAACACTAAGGTTCAGATTTTGTAACATTAGACCCATTAGTTCAGTTGTAATACTAAAAATAAAATCGGAAAAAATAAGTGAATATACAGTAACAAAGTTTGCCGAAGAATATTGCGCCGTTGCATTAAATTGTTAGGTAGTTAGTTCTATATTGCTCCTGAAAACAGAATAGTCTAAGTGTTTGTATCAAAGGACAAGTCAGCTTTGCATTTGCAAAGAGAGATTTGTCGGACTTTTATCGTTAAAAAAATATTTTACTTTTCATGCATAGCTATTAAAATAAATATGTTATTTAAAAAAAACTTACTGCGTTTTGTTAAGAGTAATGAAAATTGTATGGAAATGCCAGTGCTGAATGTAAAACCTGCCTGCAAATCTGAAAAGTCGCTCCTCTTCCAGATGGTCGGCGGAAAGGCGAAGAAGCCTGGCAAGCGTGGGCGCAAACCTGCGAAGATTGACCTGAAGGCGAAGCTGGAGCGCAGCCGGCAGAGCGCCAGGGAGTGCCGGGCGCGCAAGAAGCTGCGCTACCAGTACCTGGAGGAGCTGGTGTCCAGTAAGGAGAGGGCCATCTGCGCCCTGCGGGAGGAGCTGGACATGGTACTCCGAAGCTGGGAGTAACCCGGAGTATACTACTTTACCATTCACCTTCGCTGAAACATAGAGGTCTAAATCGCTGTTTAGGTTTTTAAATTAGGTTAAAACATTTTGCGTGCTGCTGTGTTTATCCTAATACTCAGGGCCGGTCAATAATATAGGGGATATAGGCGACCGCCTATGGCGCCATCTTCTCAGGGAACGCCGATTTACCAATCCGTAGCCAAAGTGCCGGTGTTCTGCCGTTTTTTTGCTGCCTTGTCAGAAGTTGCTACCGTAGAAGAAATGCCAAAATATTATACCTATAGTTTTGAATAGACATTTGTATAAGGATTAATGCCATCAAAACAAGTGTCCTATACTTTAATCGGGTTAGCGGATATTTTAACACGTAGTTTTATGCTGTCAGAAACTGCCAGCTATACTTTTCAGTGAGGTAGCAATTTTTTACATGTAGTTAATGCTGCCAGAAACTGATACCTATTTTTTTTTTCAGTGGGGTAGCAGTTTTTTCATACATATATAAAGAAATCTAATGCCAGGATAAGAATGTAATGTCAAACAAGTTTAGCTCCAGGTAAAACAGAATTGTAAATCTTGTTAGTTGTTATTGAAATTACGCATTTTTACTTTAATTAAAACAATGACCACAGTTTAAAGCAAGGGCATAGATTTATTATGGATGGTATGGAACACGCCCCTGCCAGTATTGCGGGAGTACCGTGTGTGTTTAGAGGTGCGGGGGGGTCGGGGCTGATTTGGTCCCTACCAGTGTTAAAACCAAACCAACGTCCTGAGGCCTGTTTCACAAATTAGCATTTCTTCTTTAGCGGGATAACTTGTTGGATTTAAGATACCCCAGTTTAAATGGACTTTATCTTTGCCCACAAGTTATCTGGCTAAGCAAGAAATCCTGCTCTCTGAAACAGGCCCCTTGATTTAAAGTACTTTCAACAACCAAAATAAATATACGTATACAGTTAAGTTTAATGGTAATAACTGGTCCTTTATTTTATGGAATTAGGAGTCCCTAAGAATAGCCCGGTGATGGGTTTGCGCCCCATCCTGGGTTGTTTCCTGCCTTGCGCCCGCAGCCTCCGGGATAGGCTCTGGACCCCCCGCAACCCATATGGAATAAGCGGTTACGGAAAATGGATGGATGGATGGTAATAACTGGTCCTTTATTTTATGGAATTAGGAGTCCCTAAGAATAGCCCGGTGATGGGTTGGCGCCCCGTCCTGGGTTGTTCCCTGCCTTGCGCCCGCAGCCTCCGGGATAGGCTCCGGACCCCTCGCGACCCCACATGGGATAAGCGGTTCCAGAAGATGGATGGATGGATGGATGGAGTCCCTAAGAATACATCAGTATATTAACAATCACCACGATTGTAACAAACAAAGATATCAACAAAATATGAATAACATTTAAGACAGGTAGGATAAAAAGGCAGAACACTGGCAGTAAAGCTTGCCTATGGCGTTACACTGATAATACAGGTAATAATAGTTTCAATACAAAAGCAAGGTACAATACACAACATAGTAAGGTATAAATCCATGTAATATTTTAGGCCATGGGTTCCCAAACTTTTCAGCCCGCGACACCCAAAATAACAGTGTCTTTGGTTGTGATTATGGTTATGATTGAATTTTATTTATTTTTAATTTTTTTTACGTTTTTACATTATAAACATACTCTGGAAATTGGCTCATCACCCACACTTTGGGAACCCCTGGTTTATGCAAGCAGAACAATCATTACAGCAACCTTTCTTTGAGGAAATGGTTGTGGAAGATGGATGGATGGATATTTGACCAGTTTACTTAACCTGATAACCACTAGTGATTTTGTTGATTGACAGTTGTTGCTTTTTTATGTTTCCTACTTAGTACAAGCAGTGGTGCTCTGCCATGGACCAGGGGAAGATCCCGTCGGAAATCAAGGCTTTATTGACGGGGGATGACCAGAGAGGGTCTCAGAGTGCAGGCAGGGCCCCTAAAATCATGAAAAGCCACCCCAGCTCCGACACGCAGAGGGAGTCCTTGTGAGAATCGCGTGGGAGGTGGCTACGGGGGCTGGGATGGCTGCCCGGTCAGGAGGTGAAAGTTTATGAGGAATGAAGGAATGAGCTGACCGAGCAGTCAACACGCCGATGGTGGATGTGCCTGATTTCAAGCATCATGACAGGAAGGGGATCTGTTAAACACTATTAGAATGGCAAGAGCTGAAAGCAGAATTAACCCTTCGGTGGTCACTTGTTTTGTGCATTGAATTCCATGTTACTTATTTACACTATAGTCAGGCATTACTAATGCACATAATGCTGCTATATTATGGAAAAAATCATAATGTGTGTATAGCGGATATACCATTGAGTATTATTTATATAAAACTGATTCTGTGTGAATGTTATGTATAACATGACTTTTCTTCCATGAAATGGATACAATGCTGTAGAATGATTATTTTATTAATGTTATGATGTTCAAGGTTCACTGCCAAGCTTGCTCTCGCCTACATGTGTGTCTGTGTATGTCATGGGCTCATGGGAGTTTTGCTTACACAAAAATGTTCTGAAAGCAGAATGAGATATGATTTGTTCAGAGAGATAACCAATCAGATTGCAGAGAAGGTGGGTCCAAGCAACTAGAGGAGATGGGTCAAACCAAATCAGAAGTCTTGGTCTCGCCTCTTCTACAATATGGTTGGTTTTCTCTCTGAACTGCCTTCAGAACATTTTGGTGTAAGTGAAACTACCATGAGCATGTGATGAAGAACAAGATGAGGAATTTAATTGTGAAGTAACTAAATCACAATTAATAACCGCAATGCAAATGCTAATTAGCAATATGACTCATCAATAAAGGAGGTCTGACATCCAGCACTGTGATACATGAGCTTTCAAAATGACTTGAAGCAGCTCCAAAGAGAGGGTAGCAGAATCGCTGGAGCATTGGTCACAGAAACTGCAAAACCATGAAATGAGGGCCATTGGCATCAGAAGGAGTTTTACATTAGTGGGGGATTTTCCTTGACTGGGGGCTGAGATCATTTAAAATAAGACTAAAACTGTTTAGGGTGCAGTTTCACAAGGTGTGGGGGGGGTCCCTATCCCCGTCCCAGTTGCCCCTATTTCCAATGCCCCTGGTCAGGTCTGTTGCTATCAGTTATATTAATAATCAAGTAATTTGACGATGAATCGAGTAACCATTTATATGTAATATATTAATTAGGGCTGGATGATATGGCAAAATGTTTTATCATGATAATTTTTTTCATATCAAACGATGTTGATAATTATCACAATATAATTCAAGTTATTATTTCTTTATTTCAATGCTCCATTTTTGCTTAAAATTCCAGTAGAATTGGCCTTAACCCCTGAACAGGCAATGTGCACCAGGAGATACAAACTCTTTAACAACTGTAGGGGGCATGATTGAAGGTTCACATCCGATCAAGTTATCATTCATCAAAAGTCTTGCCTATCATTAGTATCTAGGTCACATTACTTGGTTCAGTATTTCTGTCATCGTATAGTCAGCCTGATCAGACATCAACATGGTCGCCCATGATGGAGTACTTGCTCCCCAGCTGAAAAGTAATTATACATTTATCATAGTTATTTTCAATAAAATAGTAATATAAATTCAAGAAATTATTTATGACTATTGTTTTAATATGCTGATGAAGAAAAAATAGTCGAACTGTGTTTGTCGTAGTGTGGAACAACTTTTGAAATGTACGTATCCCCTGAGACACGTACGTTGCCAGATTAGGGGTAGAAAGTTGGTCAATGTGAAATATTCAAAACTTAGTTTCAAACTGGACGACGTTGATATTCACTGGAAAAACAGATATTATAATGCGCAATTATGTACATTATGACAGTGTAACCATATATGTTCCTGCAGGGCATCACAGTTCGCTCATTTTATGGTGAAGGGATGAGAGTGATAGAGGAGATTCCAGCAAGCTTTTCAGACTTGGACTCTAGTGATAAAGATGAAGGAAATTTTCTAACCCAATCATTTCAAGCATTTTCAGGCAGCATGAAAGTATAGAGTCAGTAAGTGAGGACAATTCTACTGAGGAGAAGCAGGAGGAAGAGATGAATCAAAAGTCGACAGAAAGCCAAGGGATTTAGGTGAGAGTGTTGTTATTGAGGGACACTTACATATGCAATCTTGAGGACATATTTGAACAGAGTTAGAACATGGAAAATAAATTGAATGGACTGCAATCTGATATCTAATTTCAACAAATAAATCAACAATAAACTTTTAGATGTAGGGTGTAAGAGTAGAAAACGCCCACAGAACGTTTTTTTGCTAGGTTTTTTCTGACTACCTGGCTGTTGATTCCAGGGAATGGGTTTGACTACGGCTGGTCGATATGCCCTAAAAATAATATCACCATATTTTCAGAGATTTACACAATATTGGTATTTATCAGCATATTCTATAATCCGTATGTAAAAAACAGTAAACAAGTGGTTTTGAATTTTTATGATCATTATGACCAAATTGTTTTACTAATAGTTATGGAGCATGTGACAGGTATAAATTACACCAACAACAGATTCATACTCGATTCATTATAATTGCCAATTATGCAAGAAAACAAGTGTTTAGACTTTATCGTGATACTCATGATATTCAAATTGATGATGATATGAATGTTCATAATTACGATTAGATATTTTATCGATATGTGGCCCAGCCCTAATACTGACATATTATATTATACTGCACTTGGTGAAACGCAGGAAGCACCAGGGAGCGCCCCCCATCACAGGCTGCACACTTTACTCACTCACACATACAGGAAATTAGGCACTCCAGTTCACTTAAGTTGCATTTTATTGGACAGTATGAAACTGAAGGCTCTGGCATAAACCCATGCACACACAGGGTGAAGATGCAAGCTCCACAAACAGAGCGATGCCCACTGTGCCGTGGGCTAGGCCTGCACGGTGTGTGATGTTAATATCAACATCGCATGTTATACAAATGCAATTGTCACATTGCAATTAAGGACCGTGATAGTCAGCTGGGTTTAGACCACCAATAAGTTGCACTAAAATATTTTTACTGTCAGAGGAAACAAAACTTAGCAAGCTTTGCAATTATAATGATGGATCTTTTTTCAATAATATCTAGTAGGCTAATGTGCCATATAGAAAAACAGTCTAAAGTTTACCACCACCGCTTCTGCAAGAACTCTGCATGTGCTGTTCGAGACACTAGTTCTTGTCCTTGGTTTTTGACTCACTTAAAGACAGTGTGGATTTGTTTGTGAGAAATTTAACAAAAATAAAGAAAGTGAACGAGAACTGGTTACGAAAAGACATTCGTCTTCCACTGTATGGGAAAATTTTGTATCCCATAGAGGCGAAAGTGAGCAAAAGCAAGTGATGCGTCTTCACTGCTTTGTGTCTGTTGGCATGACTTGTGGCGACACCATCAACTTATGTGACAGACAATAGATAAGTTATAGATAAATTCTGTTTGGCTATAGTTCATTTTCAATTCTAAATATCGCAAAAACTTCAAATAGGCCTCTCACAATGTGCAATGTATCCAATATCAGCCACAATGTGTTCACAAAAAATAATGTTAGGCTATATGGCTAATGTATACCATACTATGTAAGATGATGTGGCTAAGCAATGGGGCTAACCATTGTTTTAGCAGCGATTATTCTTCAATACAAGAATTGTAGAAAGTAAATGAAACAAAATAATTTAAGTCGACGCTTTTCTTTAACTTGAGTGATCAAGTTGAATCAACTAATCTTGTCAGCTCTACATGTAATGTGTCAAATGGAACAGACCCAAAAATCATGACAGTATCTACCAAATATGAACACACTGTATTGGTCCTAAGTTGAAGGCCAGTGACAGAAACAGACAGATACTTAACAGGATAGCAGAGGTACTTTTTTATAGAGACAGATTTATGTCTAAAGTAATTGTACTTAAATGTCACAATGATATTCTAATTTTAAGAAACGCAAATCCATATTCAGAGTTGCAAATGTGTGCCTGTGCCTATGATAATTACTTTAATCAACATTATGCACTTTTGCCTGTGTCTGTGTTGCAAGCTTCAGCTTGTCCGGCTCAGAGCTGCAGAGCTCTGAGTGTGTTGTGCACTGATGTTGTGCATCTGATTAAATGCTACAAAGCATCCACATTTACATGCTGCCTGATGTTTCACTGTCATCCTGTACTGCAAATTTAGCAGCCTCTTGAGGTGGGACGCACAAATTGAAATGGAAAGATGCGCAGGTTATTTCAATAAATTAAACACACAAGTTTTGTTATCCTATGTCTGCCTAGTAGTGCAAAGAAAATTAAACCATTAAAGCTGATTTCCATTGCTGTTTAACAGCTCACTGATGTGGCAGAGACATGGGTAAGATGTTTTTTAAAAGTATTCTTAAAACTATACAAAAGGTTATACAGTCCAGTTTCTTCTTTAGTGGACTTATGCGACATGAAAGAATAATTTCATTTTGTCATGCATATTAAAGTGCTACTAAACTTAACTAAAAAAATTATTAACTGAAGTTGTTTGAAACATGATTTGTCCAGAAAGTTTTTTTTTATTTTCACATAACCGATCAGTAGAAATGTGTTTTTTTCTTTTAAATGTACAACTTTGATAAGGTCCATACAAAGATACTTTAGATTTACTACTGTCATCCAACACCAGTCTTACAACACTTTAAATGGGATGTCGATCACATTCTGTCCCTAACAAAACACCATAACAAAATTCACTGAAGACACAGCACATACTGAAAAAAATCACTGTACTTTAAAATTAATTCTTTATCACATATTATTGTATCTACTGGATTAAATACACCTTCCATCACACTAGGAATCAATGGGGGGGTTTAACTTAAAAAGGTCACTATTTTCTTGTTAAGCGCAAAATGTTAAGCAATTTAAAATATACAATGATTGATCTGTATTCGGTTTGCTAACTCATGTTAATGTTCACCGGAATTTCTGAATTTGTCAGCATACTGCATTTTTTAAGACCCTGAATAGCTGGTCAGTGTTATGGCACTGACTGCACTCAGTGGCCAATTTATTAGGTACAACTAGCTAGTACCAGGGAGGACCCACTTTTGCTTCAAGTACTTCAAGGGTAGACTCCTTCAGAGAAGCCTTTCTGCACAGCATTTTTGTATTTAGATAGCAGTTTTGCACCTGTGGAAGTCCTGTTAGTTACATTCACACTATTAACTAGATGTTTCCACCAGCAGAACCACCATATATTGGATGGCTTTTGTTCATCACCCCTGTCTTTGTTAACGCTAAACACTGTGGTACTTAAAAAGGATCCCAGAAGGATAGCAGTTGCTGAGATTCTGGAACCACCATGTCTGTCAGCAATACTCATACCACATTTAAATGACTTAAACCAGACATCATAGCCATTCTTTTGCTTCACCAATAGGTAAGTGAACCTCTTGACTCTGACTGCATGCTGAAAAAGCAGGTGTACCTAATAAACTATAAATTAGCCTGCAGCATTAGCATGGATACACAACGTCTTTTATTTAGTACAATACAAAACAGGGAGACTGACCACAGTAATGGAAAAAATGGAATCCTTCACAGATGGCAGGTCACAGCACATTATGAGAAATACTCTCTGTAGCACATGACGGTTGACCAGTCACAGCTCAGTACTGGCAGCACAGTGAATATACACAAGGCATAGGCAGTCTTCAAATTCAATGTAGAGTTGTAGCCCCATGGAGGGTCATTTCTATTGTTTTGGCACAAGTTGGGCTAATGCATCTTTGTGTTGCTCTGAGGCAGAGAGGTGAATCATCATAGAGGCCAACGGTCAGCCGCAGTGTCGCCTGACACCTTTTTGTGACGTTAGTCCTTGGGTTTCAGAAAAGCTGGGCTTGACCTGCACCAGTTCAAACAGCTGAAAATTAAGACAAAGGCGATCAATACATTTGTTCAGCTTAAAGATGTTATTGAAATTTTCTGAACAGCACTTTTTGATTCCTGCCAGACTGGCAGTATATTTAGACAAGTTTTGGGAAATTAAACATAATGAAACCAAAATTGTAGAAAAATTTGACAGTGTAAAAGGTAGCTTAAGTTCTTATTTAATATATTTGTTTCTTAGTATTTTTATTCAAAGCTGTTTGTCACACAAACGTATTGGGTGAATTGGTATTGATGGGCCAAGCCAACTTCTTCTCCTTTGCCTCACGGTTAAAGGTCTCGTATATTGAGTCTTTGGTGACAGACTTTGGTGGTGCGGGGACCTCCAGTATCCCTACATAGTTCTTTTTAGCTATTCGAGAGCTCGTAGTGATGGTGTAGGCATTGCTACGGTAGCACTTCATAGATGACATACAGAAGGTCTCTTTCATCCCCCGCCGGAAGCTGGCATTGTAAATGGAGTACAGGGTGGGTTTGGATGCAGTGGAGCTAAAAGAGACCCATGTGATGGCCACAAAGAACAGCACTCCCTGTCGTGAGAAGCTCTCTTTTGGGTGCCACAGCTGGGCCACATAGAAAGGTATCCATGTGAGAAGGAACACAAAGTTGAGCATAAGGAACATCTTGACAGTTTTGACTTTAGTCCTGGGCACAATGTTCATTGTCCGTCTCACAGTACACCCATCAGTGCTGATCCTCCAAACGTACTTGACAACTTTGTGGTAGAACAAAAGTATGAGCACCATAGGAACCACCAATCCAACAAGGAGATGTGTGACACCATAAGAGATGCCATCCCAGGTATCTGGGAGGAAAAAGTTACAGTGACCGTCCTGTGAAGAGCCATAGAAAAAGAAACATGGAGATACGAAGGCTGCATCAAACATCCAAGAAGCCAGGATCATCTTCTTAGCCTTTTCCCGGGACACCTTGAAGCTTAGTGGATAGACAATGGTGTAGAATCTGTCCATGCAGATGGAAAGGAGAACATATACTTGTACACCGGGGGACAGGTACTGGAGGTAGCGGACGACTTTGCACATCATGTTATTTGGCATCCACTGGCTGGAGTTCACCTGCAGCAAGATGAAGGGAGCACAACCAAAGCTGAGGAGCAAGTCGGCACACGCCATAGACACCACAAAGTAGTTGGTGGTGGACTGAGTCCTCCGGCTGCGGTTGATGACGAGGCAGACCAGGGCATTGCCAAAGACGGAGACCAGCCATAGCACCCCAAAGACAAGGCTGAGGGTGGCCGCCTCCGCTGGTGTCAGGATGTATGAGGCAAGCGAACTGTTCTGTTGGGGAGTGGACAAGGCACTGTCTTGGCTGCAGTTAGCTGGTGCTGGTGAGCCAGTCAGCAGGACAGCATGCTCTGAGGGACTGGAGTTGGAGGACGTTAGAAAAGAAAGGATAGTTGAGTGAAGGGGTAGTTTGATGGTACCGGTTGACTGAACATGCAACATCATTTACAGCATTTCAGCGGCAACCTGTGGAAGAAACAAATGCAAGTCAGTGACCTACTTAGCCCAATGTGTGCAGAGATATAGAAGAGAAGCCACTACCTTTCAGAAAGATACACATATAGAAACACAAATGTCTAAATTTTTATATCACAGAGAACACAGAAGATTCTGTATATGCCCATTAATTTGGATTTTTAATTGTTGAACGTTATAAAGTTGACATCCTTATACTCTTATGAACGATTAACTTTAGTTTTTATTTTTTGACCATTATTTTTTAAATTACAGTTAACATTTTGCAGCTTCAAATGCCACTGAACTTTGTCGTAAAAACACCATCAAATTGTCGCTATTAATCAGAAAACTGAAAAATCTCCCTATTACCGTTTATATCAAATGCTTACATTACGAAGCAGAGAACAGGCTGTTTGCCCTGCGTCTTATAAGGTGCTGTATTCTCCAAAAGATATAGAAAATGATACATCTCATCATTTGCGCTCATAAGCACATGAACTCTCTTCATGCGCAGAGCTGTCTGGGCTGTTTGTACCTGGTGCTATGGCCTCTTCTACACACAGAATGTCGCTTTGTGTAAAGAGACCCCATTAAAAGAGATGTTTGACACAGGGCCGGTTCTAAGCAGGGGCACGGGGGGGAATGCCCCACCAAATGCCCCACCAAATGCTCCACATGCCCCACTAAAGCCAAAGATGCGACTCACCAACATCTCTTAGTGCCCCCCCCCATTTGATACAGTGTAGAACCGGGCCTGGTTTGACAACATCTCTGCTGTGTAGTGAAGAGAGCCATGCAATATAGATGGATGTAGTTCTGGTGGAGTTGTAGGTATATTAAGAGTATACAGAAGGCAAAGGTAAACCACAGCCACAGTGACGTGCAGCCCTGTAGCCAGAAATATATAATATATAAATAATGGTTCATATATATCAATAATTCACAGCTGCGCATGTTGGGTTTGACCTAATATGAACACTACCCCAATGCTAATCACGATCATGGACAAGATATTATTAATATTTAGTGGCTTGTTTTTAACTGTTCCCGCAGGGGCGGATTACATTATTATTGCAATATCAGACAACTAATGCCATTTGTGGAGAATACAGGATCCAGGTGTAGATTTTCCAAACCAACATAAACATATAGTTTATCACGAATATAAAAAATATATTTAGAAAAAAACATTGGATCGAGACATACATTTAATCGCCTTTCTGCTTTGGGGCAACATCTGCTAGAGTAAATGCGCGTTCATACCTCTTTTAGCAAAACGTGACACCATCTGGATGCTGTTGCTCGCCATCCTTCAACAAGACGCGTCTTCATTAGTCCCATAAATCCAGCCAGCGTATTTTGCCCCCTCGTCCGCTATGCCCCTTTAGAAATGCCTTGATTTAACTAAACTCCCAACATGCTGCTACTGGCTGGATGATGCGCTGGGTTATAAACACATTTTTTCCCCCGAGAGCCGCGTATCACGTGATTTGCGGTCACGTGTTCCCATTGACAGCCACCTGTCATAAGTTGATTGCTCCATCTTTTTCTGAATATATTTTCTAAATACGTTTTCATTTGTTACAAAAAACGTCATTTGTGAACTTTCGTTTCTTTTTTAATGATTACTCCGGGACAGTCTAAATAATTACAGTTAGTGAAATAAACCTGCTGTTGAGTCTCATCTCACCAAAAAGATATTTAGATCTAGGTATTCTTGCTAAACAATTTTAAACAGTATTTTAGCTAAATAAATGAAATAGTGCCTATATAACCAAATCAATACATGATCTTTAGTAGCGGCTTTGATCGTTTCATTATGCTGTTCAGCTGAATGGAATAAGTGCCTTGAGTCAATTCCTGTGAAAATCAAAGATTATGGTCTTAGAAAATGTTTATTTTTTCACTCAGATCTTTAGAAACAAGTGATTTAACAATTGTTAAATTGTGTTGGTCCACAATATAACATTTTCATTAACCATAATGATTTTTCAGTGTTTTATTGTCTGATTGTGATGGCAACCAAATGTCTCTTTCTGCCCTCTAGTGACGAAAAAGGTATTTCTAGTTAATCGTTTCTTACAATAAGCCTATAATACATCGTCAAATCCACAGTTAATGCAGTAAACATGCCATATTGCAACATGGTGGAGTTTATAATGTCATTACTTTCATACATTATGTTCATTTCTAGTGATAAGCAGAATATTTATTGTCGATGTAATTTGTGATTTAAAAATTGATTGCATGCCTTAAAGCGTCCATATATACGTTTATAAAAACATTCATAAGAATGTTATAAAGGAGTCTGCCATGCATATGACCATACATCAGTGCCATGGCTTTGAAGATTAATTTTCTTATCTTTCATTTTGTGCTGATATGTGGCAGTCGTAGTAATTTAAGCATTGAAGAGGAAGACCCCTCCTCCATGCCAACGGTTACCATGGGAGACATACAGCTAGAGTGGGGAGAAGAGGGGAAAACAAGGGAGGGGAATGAGGGCACTTGTTGCCTCACGTGGTCTATAACGTGCTGGAATGAACCGGATAACAATGACAAATTGTGTCCTCCTTATGGCATTTATTAATGGACACAGCTCATATGTGAATAATTCTCACCAATGTTTTGCCCAGGTGCAGCACCAGAGTGTCACAGAGAATTGGTGACAATACTGAAATATATATAAAAAAATAAACAAGCTGTTCCACATTTGGAATTTGAAATATTTAGTCATATTAAAACTCACCATAAACTATGTAGTGAGCACTCACCCAGAACTGTACATAGTATATGTCTGCTTCAATTTTGAGCTGTTTTGAAAAGAGATATGTATGAGCTATGCATGGTGAGGGTAAAAATCTGCTTATACCGGTGATTTCATTTTAACATTCCACTGTGTGAACAGATACTTTGTGAAACTCACCCACTGACACTAGTATCTGTGGCACTCATACGCTCACACCCACAGTGACTAATTAGTGTAGGACAAGCCTGACTGAACTAATGGTTGGATAAACACTCACAGCGTATTCTATATATTTCACTGTATATTTCATGGATGTACTCCACACACCTTGACAACACTCAAAAGAACAATAACAAGACAGCATTCACAAGCCACTTTCGTTTTTTGGCTACTTATGTGGCTCTAGATTTTTACTGGCACAAACCAGGTCAAGCTCTCATAATGGTATTTCTGAAGGACCATTTCTGGGACCACTTTACACAACCTGGCCCCCCCCCCCCCCCCCACACACATACTCCTACTCAGCATGCATAGTAAACTATTGTCCCCTAGCTGTAGACATGCTGAAGCTTGGAACACCCTCTGTCTTATTTCTGTGGCCTATGCATGACCATGCGTCTATGCGTACTATGGTAGCAGGACTCTGCTGTGGTTCCATTGATAAGTCAGTTCAGCCTTGCAGTGAAATCCAGGGATGCAAAGCATTTGCCTGGTCAGGGGCACAATACTGGACGCTCACATTGCCAGATCATTCACCTTACTCCTGTAATCGGTTGTTAGTATATATAAGGGATTAAGAGACAATGTACAACAACTAACGCAGGGACCCCAAACCTTTTGATGACCGCAGACTGGCATATGTTGTGCAAACATGAAAAAAATAAAATAAAATAAAATAAAATCTTGTAGGTGGGGAGGGAGGAGGGCTGCTGGAGGTATCAGAACTAGCAACCGTCAGGGGTCACAAAAAGGGTGTGCATTAAAAATGTGTGGTTTGTTTTTGGAAATTATGGTGTGGAATAAAAAAAATAAGAATTCAAGACAAATGAAGTGTTTCTATGATCTGTTCACATGCTGTGCTTCCATCTAGTGTGATTTTTTTTCTCTGAATTTTTAAAAGTGAGTACTAATGGAACCTCATAATTAGTAGCCCCCCATGCTGACAGGAGCTAGGTCTCTCTCTCATTTCCACCCAACATCACAGGTCTTGGCAGCAGGAGGAATAGTGCTTAACAGGCTGGACTTTTAGCACGAAGGTTACCAATTAAAATCACAGGATGGATAGATGAACTACTTAATATATTTACATTGAAATATGTCTATCAAGAAATGCTTACTATTAATTAACACTAAATTCCTATACAGTAGTGTAAGTAAATACCGTATGTATGGAAATATTATGCAGGCCTATGTGCCATGCTCTACACATCTGTCGATCAATAGGACACAGGCTGCACACTTAAAATGTAATGGACAGAGGTTGAAATGTCTGACTTAATTACATCGCACTACTCAAGTAAAACATTGCTTTATTTCAGTGTTTCGTTTTATGTTAGATGTACCTTAAACTAGACTGTGTGACTGTTATTGTGTTAGGTTTCTTTCTAACAAAAGGCACAATGGTCCCGGAACTTGAGAAATAAGATCCGTGTAGCGTAGGTGCGGACTGCGGGAAAGCCAGAGGGCGTCATTCGGCGGCTTTGCGGGCTGGGAGCGATGAGGCGGGACCCCGCGGAGAGGGGAAGCGGACGCGCACGGGCGAAGCGCACGGACGGATACTGGCCGCGTCCCAGCGCAGTGCTCTTTATTTGCGCTTTGTCTCTTCCCCCTTTTTATTAGCACTGTGGCTATTTTGTCCGGTCCTTTAGTTCACAGCACTGGTACTTTTGCCTTTCACACCCCGTTCATGGCAGATGCGGTCTGCAACGAGGTACCATGTGGTAACATTTACAGCGAACTCTTCGGTTTGATCCACGTAGGTAAGTGTCTTCCCTTCTCACCTGATTTTATTTTAATTTTACTTTATTTTTATCTTGCTGAATATTTGACCGTTTGCTAGTTTTACTTAACGCAACTAATGGGACAGGGAGTGTTTATATAAATTCGGCCGAAGTAAAAACGTCAAACACAGGTAAACAAGTTTAGATTGAATTTTGCGACTGGAAGTTTTGCTGACTGCTTGTATTTGTTTGTGCGTTCCGAATGAGGAAATAGTTCATTCTTTTTTCATAAATTCGATAGTCAAGACACCCTAAGAAAAGACAGAAAAGAAGTGCACATTTATGATTGTAATGGCAACATACAGTACCCAGACTTTAACATAGTTCAGTGGTAGGACTTGCATGACCTCGGGGTGTTTAATGCGTGATTTCATGAAGAAAACGCCTCGCTTGTGCTCCGACTTGCCTGTCAGGGTTTCACTGCCAGTAGCAATTTCGGCATTTCTCTTCTTGTGTCATCCAGACCGTCAAGGCCGTAGTATCTTACTTAGTATCCATAATATTTTTAACAAGCGGTAAATATTTCTATAAAATAGAGGTTACAGGATTGTTAATTCGTCCGAATGACCAGGGCCAAATATTTTCACAAACTAGCAAAACACAACGTTCCTCACATTTACGCAATAATCATCTTATAGGCAACAAAATATAATACGTGAATGCATAGATCTCCCAGCGATGTTGTGCCCCCGGTTGTCCTTTTAACCATTATCGTTGTCAACTCTCGTTTTTCTTTGTTGTTATGTACGGTATTTTTAAAGCACATATAGTGTGAAATAACACAAATGATTCACATTGATCACATATAATTGGTTGCAAAACGTTCACAGTGTCACCAACTTTGGTCAGCTGGCTGGTATGAGATTTTCAATTCGATACAAGTCTGCACACTCATTTACATGTATGCAAGAGTTTTATTAACTTCTCAAAAGTCTGTAGGGTTTGTAAACTACCCCAACGCTTTTGATGCATCCAAGTTTTAGTTTTATAATGGAATAAAATAAATTTGCCATAAGATTTCTTGCATAAGTGTGAGAGTCACACCAGATAAGTGAGAGTTGTTAACCCCATGTTCCCACAACAGGTTGCACATGATGACACGTTACAGCCCAGGGACCTACCTTTAGTAGGCCTACTTCAGTTATGTGGTGTATTAATACCCTGATATCCCAAAATTTCCTTTTTCTTGGCATTGAAGGCATTATGAAGTAGCTCTTGTGTGTTCTGGCACCCTGGCACTTTTGTCTGTACAGGACCGTAAAGAATTTTCCAAATCACACTGAAAATGCTTCAGATGTCCAAACCTCTCAATATCATAGTAACATCGGGAATTTAAAGCTATTGTGATAGGGATAATAAATGACTTTATTAGAAGTTGACATTCTGCTCTATAAGGTTTATTCCACGTCATTTGCGTGGTGTGAACTCTGACAAGAATGTTTAATTTCTCATGTACAGGCAGACTTTGTTCTTCAGTTTAATTCACAACATAAATGTTACCCTAAATATTTTAGGAGGTTGGCCTTGTTTTAGTGTAAACGCAACAGTATCCCATAACCCTCTCAGATCTTCCGTTTCCCTCTCCCAACATTCCGTGCCCAGAGAGCATCACAAAGTATATTTCTGTATTGTCTAGCATACTCCATGCGGATTCAGGAAATGATGGAACCAATGCATATCTGCGCACAGATGTTCGTATTAGGGGCCCCGATTGTGACCGCAAATTCAAAGTGAAAGTTTGCCTCCCTGGCCCCGGGTCTGTGCATTCAGGATGGGATTTTTCCTTTTGGATAGTCATAACTGCACTGTTGAGAAGTGCTGAAATTCCCGAATCCCATCTGCTGCTTTTTGCATAGCTCGCGCCTTGGGCTGTGGGTAGCTTGGTGGCTCACTCTGTAGCATCATCAACATCAGTCCTCCCGGGGCTGTGCATTCAAATCTGGCCTTAACTTTGCCTCTGCAGGTGTTTATGTTCATGTATAGTTAGTACTGCGACTCAGCAGTGTCTGCTGTTGGTAAATTTGAGGCTAAATTAGCATCGGGTCTGATTCTGTTTAGTGTGTGTCGAGTTTGTATACTCTCCTTATGTTGTGTGGGGTTCGCCTGGATATTCTGGTTTATTCCTGTAGCCAAAAGACATGTAGTTTAGCTAACTAGTGTCTATAAATTGCCTGAAGTTTATGATGGAGTATATAGCTGGAAGATGAGTGGCTCGATTGCCCTTGGGATGTGTGTGTGTGTGTGTGTGAGAGTTAGAGAGAGACACACGCACTTTGCATTTGTGAGTAGCATAGTGTCGATTGCCGTTCCCTGTACTGTACTGGGCAAAAGTCTTGGGCAGTCAAAAAAAAAAATGTTTGTCATTTTCATGTTTGTGTGAAACTGATGTCTGTCAAAGTGTGTCAGCTTTGCCATTTCAGAACCTCCCCTAAAATCACCCCAATATTTGCAGCATCCATCCAACAAATCACTGCATTTTCTGACTCGTCCACTACCCTATTTTTTTTTGGCTAATCAGCACCACATTTATTTATTTAAGCTTCACCACATGCTTTAATTGATTGATTAAATAAATGCATGGAATGGCTGGGGTGCCCCTGAGGGAAGGTTTGTGAACTGAAGCGGCATTCGTCTAACCTGCCAGCAAGATAGCAGTATAGTCAAAATCCACCATTTCGAGAACTTGGAGAACAGAAGAAATTCTTGTTTTTTATATTGCTACTATAAATTTTCATATGTTCTAATAATAAATTGTGTTCTTTTCTGAGCCAATATACACTTACTACCCTGATTCATAATTTAAACATTTCATTTGACTGGCTTAGAGTTTTGCACAGTACTGTACGATGAAGATTTGCATTGCTGGAGATTTTCATTCACCTCTCCTCAATTAATCTGAACTTCCCTTTTTCACTGAACCACTTAACCCGTGGCCTCGATGGTCATTATCTCTTGTGAATCACTGTAGTTTGGCGAGAAATGTGGGGATATGAATCCTGTGTTGTGTGTGTGGTGTGTTGTGTGTGTGTGTGTATTGAGTTATGGCTGTTTTTCATGCCAGTTCTTTGGAAAAAGAAACGTATAGAAAAGGCTTTTGACAGTGCTGTGTAGAGCCTGCTTGTCTGGTAACAGGAATTACTGATATCCTGAATGCGTATCAGGGATGGTGAGATTCACCGATTTTGGTTCGGGACACTGGCATTAAAGTCCCCGATGTGATTGGCCCGATTTAAAGAGGAAAAAAGTGTGCAAAGCATACAAATTGGGATAAACTCAGGATGCACTGTTTCTAACCTCTTTGCATCGGTAAAAGTCGATTTTATTAATATATAATTATTAGTAGCGGCCCTATACCTTTTATTATTTAGAAACTTAACCAATTATTTTTGACCAGTTTTTATATTTAGATTAATTCCCCCTCTCTAAACTGTTTCTGTACATGTACCATATTGAATTTGATAGCATCATATTTTGCATAGAATCGCATTACGTTGTTTCATTGTGTTGAATCAAATTGTGTCTTTAATGTATCGGATCATTGGCAATGCATCAAAATGTGTATCGCTTCAGCCTCAGTGATGGAAATGCATAGTATAAAAGGTGGTTTTATCTTAAGCCTAAAATATCCTCCCATGCCCATCAAACTGTGTGGCTCAGAAATGGTGAAACGATGCAATCTGTCATAACAGAATTTTGATGAAAAGAAAATGAAACAAAAGCGATCTGTACTGGTGTTGGCGTTTAGCAGGAAGTTTGACAGGAAGTGGACTTTGTTAGGATATTTGACTAGTACACAATCCATGGAACACATTTGCTGAAATTATTTGAATGGTGGCTCAGTGGGTAGGTGGGGGGGAGTTACGTCTCCAGGTTTTGGATTTTGATTCCAGTGTTCTGTGCTTGGACTTTCATGTCATCCCTGTTTTAGGGACTTCTTTGGGCATTCCGGTGTCCTCCTGCAGTCAGTCAGTAATTGCTTGTCTGAGAGCGTTCCCTGCGGAGAACTGGCATGCCACCCAGGGCGTCCCCTGCGTTTTGCCCTGTTTCCTGGGATAGCTTTTCTGCATTCACACTCAATTTTTGGGCTGAATCCCCTAACCCCTTTCCTTTGGACATTGAAGGATTAAAGCCGTGAAAGAGAAACTGGCTCAGTGGGCTTCAAACTGCCACTTGGTGATAGTACATCAGGATGTTTTTTCTGTCCACAGTTCCGCTGTTATCACTGTGCCAGTTGTTTAACTTTCCTGTTCAGGTGGGTGAGGGAGAGTAGGTTGCTTTCACACTGTAAATGCATAGTGGGATTTTTTGTGATGAATGTACAGGACAGGCAGCCATCGTTGGCTACTTTTAGCAGGCTTTGGATGCTCTGCAGCCTTGAAGTCTCTATGCTAATAGAGAACACATACTCCTTTCTTTAAAAACATTGTTCCTTTGGCACCTTGGCCCACTCATCATTTATTTATTACCCGTCTGCAGTCATAGTTACATGTCTGAATTGTTTACTTTGAACTGCACTTGTTTACTTGTGTATCGTCTCAATCAGTTTTTTCTTCAGACACCCTAGTTTCTGTAAGCGTTCCATTATACTAGTTCATAAACCTGTTTAAGTTCATTATATACCAGGAAACCTTAGTCCCTCATGTGGTAGCAACTGCTATGGTGATCAGTGTATGTTTGTTTTTCATAACCTTCTCAATTATGTAGCCGTACTCAACCATTAAGAGTGTTTTGTGCCTCGTGTTTGCCTTTGGCCTTACGTTAATCCTGTTGTTTTTCTTGTGATATTGTTAGCAGGTTGAAGATTATCTTTAATTTACGGTAGAGCAGGCTGCTGCCTTGCCATTGTTTGTGTCCCTGTCAGCCCTCAGTCCCGTGGTTCATGTTGCTGTTGTCAATTTGGGACCATTCAGTCTGAGTTCTCCTGCTGGACTGGGTACAAAGCACCATTGGCAAGACGGGAATGTTAATAATGGAAACACATTTTTGTTTGTGCTGGGTTACACTGGAGGGCAGCATGATGGCTTGGTGGGCAGCACTGTCGCATTGCACCTCCACAGTTAGGGGCTTGAATCCTGGCCCTTGTTCTGTGTGAGTTTCCTTCTATAGACCAAAAATGCGCAGTTAGGCTAATTCGAGATGCCAAATTGCCGTAGAGTGTGTGTGTGTGTGTGTGTGTGTGTGTGTGTTTGTCCCTAGATGGGCACTGTACCCCAGCTTTGTGCCCTATGCTGCGTGGGAGAGGTTCCAAGCCCCATTGACCAGCATAAACGGCAAAGGTAGATATTTCAGGTCCAGAAAGTACAATTCCAGACCAAGGTTTTGTTTCAACCAACCCATTCAGCATACAGAGTCACAGTAAGAGTACACAACTAGTTCTTTGAAACAAAATCTTGGTCTGGATTTGTACTTTTTGGACCATTTTTCCACCCCTGATAAGCAGTTGCAGAATGGATGGATGGATTAGATTCAGGGAACAGTCTTGGCTATGGCTGGATATTGTTAAAATGATTTTTTAACGATATTTTTTCTGTACCAGTTTTCTAAAATCCATTTTAACAAAAAGAAAATTTACATTGCACATTACAATACAAGTCTTTAATTTTTTCCAGCTCCTTGGCATTTTTACTCACTCAGAACAGTTTTGTAGCATAAAAATATTATGTTCAGGGGTGTACAAATTGTGAATGCGTATGGTAATCCACTAGGTTAGCATAGCAGGGTTAAAAAAAAAACAGTAGCACAAACAAAAATACAGAGAAGAGGAGTTGAAACATCAATTCTAATGAATGACTGCAATAATATTATGAATTCCAGGTCCTTCACCCTCCCTAGACAGATGGTGCAAAGAGTAGATTATGTAATTATGTTTTGTTCCAAAACAGTTGAGAATTTTCTACAGAAACATGTGTACACCAATCTGTATATATTTTTTGTTTATATTGTTATTTGGCGATGTATACACAATATCCTATCTGTTCCTGTCAGCATTTCACCTACCACCTGACAGTACCTGCATATGTATTTAAGCACAAAATTGCATAAATCATGGGAAAAAAGTAGCATAAATATGGTCAAAAGGTACATTCCGTGTTGGCCCGAATGTAAGATGGGTTTTTTTTTCTCAAAATACATCTAAAAAAGTGGTGTAGTCTTATTCAGGGTCTAGACAAAAAAGCGAATAGAATAGATCTGACCCTGCCCTCTGTGACCTTTCCCATTTGGCCAGCAGGCATTGCTGGTCATTCTGCCTTTTCCCCCCTTTGTCATATAGTCCTTCAACCCTTGTGTTTTTTCCCTGTGCCCCGGACCACCACACAGCTCATTGGGCTGAGCGTGCAGCTCAGAGACTAAGAACCTGCTTGTTGCAGGTTCAAAGCTGGCTTGGATCCAGCAGTACCTGTTTGTTTCATTCAGAGACGCACTGAACGACCAGCCAGGGACTGGAATCGGCTGGCTTTTCAGCATGCTCGGTCCGGACTGGTCAGTCTCATGTATTTCTGATGTATTTCCCAAGACAGTGTAAAACAAAGTGAAAATGTTTTAGCGAAACTTTAACCCCCTGTGCTGTATGAAAAAGCCTGATCTTAATCTTACTAGTGACGTAAGAATTCTATGTGCATAACATGTGATGTTGGTATTAATAATATTACCCTGCACCTATGATTATTTGGAAGAGAACAGTACACTTCAGTTTTATTTGGAGATTTGTAACCTATGGACTTTACATTAAGACGAGTTAAAAAAAAAAAAAAAAAGAACAAAAGGCTAATGTCGTGTATGATTGTGTATGTAACAAAACCTGAAACAATGAAATGATATAAGTAACTGACATTTGTTATTTAAGTCTTACACCTGCTTTTGTTTGGTAAAGTAAAATATGTCAGAGAAAGTTGGGTTTACAGAAACTCATTTTCAGTTACTTGGTTTTCAGTTAATTGTACCTCTTTCTAGTCACAGAGCACTTTATTCTGAGACGTGTTTAAGTGAGAGACGATCCTGTAACTTAGTGCAGTTTGGGGGAAATTATAAAGTTCAACAATTTCTTTTCTTATGAAAATAAAATTTTGCATTGAAGAAAAGTTGATTTTTGTTTGTATACGCTGTCAGTTATAGTTCTTAGAAAGAGAATCGGAATCTGCAGAAATCGGCACAGGCAGGTCACACTTGCAAAAAATTTTTTCCTGCCCTTGTTGTCCTCCTTGTGTTCTGATCTGGCTTTGTTTTGAACCTCTAGATTCTCTAACCAGTTTGCTTTGTATTCCTAGTTGTCAGATTAATGTCTCCTAGTTTGGTGTCTGTTTAGCCTCCTAGTTCTGTGTTAATCTTTAATTAGTTCCACGTACTGCTTGTTACCCTATGTTCTTGTTGATTGGTTGTCTTGGTCATGTCTGACTCCTGCTCCCCCGTTAGCGCTGTTTGGTTTGTGTGTTTAAGGTCCTGCCTGTGTTCATTTTTGTAAGTGAGTCATTGATTGTGCCATGTTACTGCGTCTTTGTTACTTTGCTCTGTTCCTAGTTCTGCTCCCTTGTAGTGTTATTTTGTGGTTTCACCTTTCGTGTTCTGTTTACTAATAAACCCCTCTGTCTTGGAGTCGCAAGTGGATAGTCACCTTCTTTCCATCTGCACCATGCCAAAAATACGATATTTTGTAACGAGTGTTTTGACTTACAGTAATATAGATTTGCTGTAAGATTTCTTGCGTGAGCATGAGAGCCAATTCTAATAAAGATAGTAACATCCATTTTAAAAGAGCCATTATGTCATTCATTAATATGGCTCAACCTTTCTCTGCAATAAGTTTTTTTTTTTGTTTTACCCTCTTCATGTAGGTCTGCTGCATCGAAAACATTCTGTGCCCTCAAAGGTTGTGGAGTTTGAAATATTCCCCCCCGCCCCCCCAAATAATACTTTTGTTTTTTCGAATGTTTGCTGTTTAATACACTTATTATAATCCAGTTGACTGTGGTTGCTTTTTAAGCTGTGGTTGCTGGTGTGTTCCAGTTGGTAACTACTGCTGTTAGGTATGTTCTTGTCAAAATAATTTTATTTTTCTTTATAAAGGTAAGATTTGGTATTTCAAAATCTTTTCTAAAAGTGGTTGCTAAAAAGTGGGGGGTTGCCGTCTTATATTCGGGTCAATATGATACTTTTAACAATGATATTTGTTTGCTTGCAAAAACAGATATTCACTATTAATCTGTATTGAAATGTAGGCTAATATCATCTCAGGTTCAACCTGATTGGTACTAAAGAGGTTATTTGAAAAATAATAAAATTCATCGTATTGAGATATTGTTCTTTTAAGAAGTCGAATCACTGCCTACAGTCCAGAATGTGGTTTGGTTTCACTTGAAAGGCTGAGTAGCTTAGGAGCTCCTTAAGGGTTACCTGGTTAAACAACTTACAAAATGTTTGCGACTGATTGAAATTCACATATTTTAGGCTGTAAGTTAGTGGTTTGCCAATTAATTCTTAGTAATTATCACTAAAGCAGACCTACCGTTCATCACAAAACGTGCATTATACAGAACAAATTCGGCAAGATTTTGGGGCAAAATGCTCGTTTAATATCAATGTGTTCTTGGCTGTGTGCTGATGACATTTGCTCCTTAGGTACTGAAGTTCGGTACCGAATGACAATTGATTTTTTGATTCTTGGTAGCATCTAAGCGATTCAGCCGGTGTCAAAAAGGCATTGAATTTGATAGCCAGCCCTTATCCTGACCAACATTAAGCCTGATCACTGTCTGTAAAATGGGGAATTCACTATTAATGGAATGGTCTAACATTTTTAGGACTGTGGTAGATGATTGAGCTTGATATTTAGATCTGAACTAATGGAAGATAATGGGTTCCTCAGGGGACATCCTGAAGCATGCCTTTAGTTTTCACTGTGATTCTGCTCTTAGCTTTTTTGCTGTATCCTTTCCTTGGCTTCTTTGGGGCCCCGTGGTCCCTTTTCCGTCCTTCTTGACAGAGTTTAGCTTGTGCCCAAAGGGCCTTCAACCTTTCAGCTCCGAAAAGCTGCATGGCTGAATAACCTAAACAATGTTTCACTACTGCTATGCCTTCAGATGAAATCTGCTTCCGTGTGTTTAGAGCATAAAGTAAATGATTGCTGGTGACAAGGTGCCAAGCAGAAGCCTGGGCCTTTGTTATTACAGTAAACAAAGCTTCAGGGTGGGGGAGAGCTGCGGCCAATTGCAGGCATGTGTGATTGGAGCTTACGCCATAAGCTGCACTTCCTCATGAAGAATAATCAGAGGTGAAAAGTTCTGGTCCAGAAATTACAAATCCGGTTCAAGGTTTTGTTTCAACCAGCTAGTTGAGTACTCTGTGACTGTGACTCTTTATGTTTAACTGGTTGGTTGAAACAAAACCTTGGTCTGGATTTGTACTTTCTGGACCTGAACTTTCCACCTCTGAGAATAATCTAGGCAAGAACATAGTGTTCCTCATGGGTGGTTGAGGAGATGTGTGAAATACTCGCTCGTCTCTGGTAGATCCTAAAAAAAGATTCACAGGATGCTTGTAAGATTCTGTCCTCTCTTCAGGGGCCCTTAAAAGACCATTTTTGTTTTTTGTGGAGTTGACAGGAGGACGATTTACTGACATTGATTCTGGGGAGTGTATGAGTGATAGATGAGTACTGGCCATGTGATGCTTATTCCTTGGAAAGAAAGCAAGCCTTGGTTTGTCTTCTGTGCTGCCGTGTGTAATCTTGGGAGACTAACAGACATGTAAATAAAAAGGCAGTGTTGGTGGCAGGTTTTTCAAACTAAAATTTAAATAAGCAAGATGATTAGTAGGGAAAGAACTTAAGCATGGACAAGCCAGTTGAAGATTTTAGGTAATTTTTTTTTATATGAAAGTCTTTTATTCATTCGTTTGATTTTTGCCCCCTGTCCTAACATCTGGGTCATACTTGTGTTGTGCAAGCAGTGGCTTGAATAGAAGGAAGGGTAGCCTTACCTACATTGTGATTGGATGTATGAAAGCCTGTGAAAGAGAGGATAGCCTTGTCTGTGCACCTTCTGGCAAGCTGACCTGCTCGTACATGTCTCTGCGATTGGCCCGACGTGCCTGAGTTTGGTGTCTTTGCGGAAGGAGCAGTTTGTCTCCTTTATTGGGCAACAGTTGCCAAAGTACTATACAAGTAGATCGAAAGCTTAATATGCTGGCTGGCTGGTTACTAAAATAAACCTGCGTTTTGCCAGTTTTTAGCAGTTTATCTGTCTCCTTATTTGACTTTCACTTTTTGCTTTTACTGACACAGATCATGATTTGAGGTAGCTGACCTTTTAATTCATTTGGTTATGTTCTCCATCCATCCATCCATCCATCCATCCGTCCATGCTTCTCCTATACCTAAGTTTTATTATTCAATTTCCTTTCTTTTTGATATTTCACTCTTCGTTGCCTGGCGAACTTTACTAGTCCTTTTGAAGGATGTATCAGCTTGCGAACAGCCAAAAAACTAGTTCCACATCCATGTAATCTGGGAGAGTGGTGTTGTGAACACCTTTTGCGCAGCTTCTTGGGGCTGAGAACCTGTCCATTAGGGAACAATGAAGCCTGAGAGGTAATCCATGTTACATGATGTCCTGGACTTCACTGGGTACTACTCTGAAGGTACAGCTTGTTTCAGGTTCACCAGAGCTGCTTTTAGTTCCACCTTGTCCTATGCCTTTTTCATCGCTATCCTACATGCCTTCGTGTTCCCTGCTCCTCAACCAAACCTCAGTCCTGTCACAGTGTAACATGTCACAATTTCCCATATATTTATTTGTGCTTTTTGTTTGAAGGTTTTTTATTTAGCTTTTATTCTAAACAGTTTTTTCTTTTTGAGTAGGATATCAAAATTCAGATGGTTGCTGGTTTTTGAGAGTCCTCAGAAATTCTGTGATTTTTATCATTTGCCGGGAAATTCTCTAAAGTTTAGCTTTAAATTTGCTGTTTTAATTAAAAAAAAGAGGCAAACTTTCAATGATCTTAGTAACGTTTGGTTTACCTGTTGTAAGACTACTGGCATTTACTGTGACATCAATGAGAATTGCAACCAGAATTATGTTTGTTTGTATTTTTAATAATTTTCGTAAGGACTGGGTCGTGATCCTGATTGACATGTCAAGCCCACACCCCTCCCCCAAGGCAATTTTTCACACTCAAGAACTTTAAAAAAAAAACAAAAAAAAGCCCAGGCTAATTACTTCATGTAAAGGCAGTTTTATGCAGTTGGCTTGCACTAGGCAGGAAACTCTGCTTTTGTACTAGTGGAGGTACTTATAATAAGCCTTGAAGCCGAGCTGTTCGTGTCGTTTGTAAGCCAAGTGATGTTCCTTCCCCGGTTCAGTTAGAGGGTGTGCTTGCTGCATAGTCAGCAAACGTAACTGAATCTGACCTCGCATTTATCAGGCGTTAAACATCTCGGCATGTCAGCTGGAGGGCATCTTAAATAATGGTTGTTTCGTAGGTGTGTCCTTGGTTTTATGACTGTGAAACATCAGGTAATTTCGGTCTGTGCATATTTTGAACCGGCAAAATTAGGACTGGCGTGAACTTGAAGGCATTTTGGTCGTCTTTGAGTGTTTCTGTGGTGGATGGACACTGGGTTGAAGCTCTTATTACATTTGTCACTGTGGTTGGACAGGGGCCCCTTCAAGCAGCAAGTTCCACTTTCTTGGTCAACATTTATTCAGCCCAATCGCGGCTGCGGTCCAATAAAGTTCGGGCCACCTTGGCTGACCCCTGCCCAGACGTGGCTGCTCTGGCTATTCAGAAGGCTGGACAAAGCTGGACAAGGGATGTGTAGCTCCCAGGAATCATCACTGTGCCCTTGGTTTCTGGGATCAGGGATGAAAGGTTGCATATTCACATTTTTAGCATGGGTTAAAGCTTATTAGTGAGTAATGGTGAGGGGTCTAGGATTTTAGGTGTTTCTTGGACATTTGTACAAGGGAATCCTTTGTTAGCACAGCTGCAGCTAGATCAGAAATGCCAGTGGATATTCAGAGGATCATATTGTGGTGTTAGCCAGTCGTCCTTGGCCGAATGGGGCTTTGCTTTGCGTGTGCTTTTGTCCATAGGGCTACTGTAAAGCCTGTGGACTAAAGGGGGGCCCATTGTGTCTGTTTAAACTTGTCCCTTCCCATATTGACTTCTTTTGAAGCTGTTCTCTAAATGTTGCAAGAACATTGAGTGGCTTCTCTATTTGTCCGTGGAGACAAATGTTTGGAGATTTAAGCCAATTCCATTTAAGAAGTACCTGTTCTGTGCAATATCTGTGCTCTTTGTGCCTATCTCCAGTTTGCTGCAGAAAGCAGTCTACATGGGACAGTTTAGCCCAGCATATAAACCCTTTGACCTTATTAACTCAACCAGTCCCTGGAGACTGCTGCTTGACCTACATAAATGTCTATTGTGTGTCTGCCTGCATCTGTCTGTGTCTGTCTTAAAGTTTCACGGGAGCAGAATAATCTAAAGTGTTCCCACACGGGCAGCTGCTGGAAGATCTTTGAACAAAGCATAGGTATGCCTTTCTGGAATTTTGCAAAAAAAAAAAAGACAGGCTAGTCCTGTTTTCAGGGAGATCTCGGTCCCTTAACAGATTAATGAACTGTTTCAAAGTGCTTGATTAGATACCAGTTTTTTGTACACTTGGGTTACCAAATATTTGGTCTCTGCAACCAAGAAGAAGCAGTTTAGCAGTTACAAGTAGGAAATGGTAAACATTGATTAAACAGCCACAGTTTCAGCATACACAAGCCCAGCTGTGGGTAATCAGTGTGTAGATTTGACTAAATTTATCTTTTAATGTGCTCACTATGCTCAAAGAGCTGTCGTGAAGAAAAATAGTTAATATACATCCATCCACCTGCCTAACCTATTCTTGGTTGTGGTTGGTCTGGAGCCTATCATGCAGGCTAGGGGAGCAAAGCAGGGAGCAAGCCAGGATGGGGAGCCAATCCATTGCAGGGCACACTCACACACCATTCACTCAAACAAGCATACCTACGGACAGTTTGATAACTTCAGTCAGCCTCAGCGTGTTTTTGAATTGTGGGGGGAAACTGGAGTACGCAGAGGAAACCTCACGATGACACAGGGAGAACATGCAAACTCCACACAAATGGAGCCATCGCAGAGACTTTAACCCGGGTCGCAGAGGTGTGAGGCAGCAGTACTAATCACTGTGGCATCGTGCTGCCCCGGTTAATATACATCGTTTTATTTAAAACAAAAAAAAAAACAATGAATGGTTGCCCTGAAAACGTTCATAATCAGGTGAAAAATATACACCCCAATGGGGCGTTCTTAGTAGTTTTATTCCAGGTCAGCAAAACCTTGACCATCCTAACAGGGTTTTCAGGTTAAATAAAACACTGGTACCATTTAGCTAGCTTCTTTCCTGGTACACATGGCTTCCTAGTAGAGTGAGGAAATTTTGTATCACGTTACAGGATTTCTTGTTTGTTTCTAAAATGGGTCTCATATATGAATACCCCTCTTCAGATTGTCAGCTAGCCCACGCCTTTCAATATGCATTAGGGTTGAAACAGTTGCGGGTTTCACAGTAAACCATGTTAATATTACGGTTTCAGATTTTAATTATTTTTAAAGGTGTGGTTGATTACCGCACTTTGTAAATCTCGCGTTAGGCACTGTCCAGCATCATCCAATTTAACAACAGTCTATCAGACGCAAATTTGCAGCATGCAGTGTGGGTTTGTTTTTTGTCAGGAATGACGTGCTTGAAGGCAGTTGCAGCGCTCCAGAGATTTTTAATGTTAATGCACATTTGACATGGTTTACATATTTATGAGGTATTAGCTCTGTTAATATTTGAACGTTTATGTCAGCAAAAAGTGCATAGTGCTGCTAGTTTTATTTGTGGTTTTCAATATAAAACTTGGTGAAATTATTTCTGTTCGTGTATCAGTACTTTTTGAACATTTTCAACACATATTAACAATACTGCGATAATACTAATAGTGATAATTTTGGTCACTATAATCAAGATATTAAATTGTCATACCATTTTCATCTCTGTGGTGCAGTATGTTGACTAATTCATTGGGTTGGTTTTTCATAGCACAGGTGCCTGAGAACTTTGTGCCACTGTACTTATCCAAAAGTGGTGTGACCTTGCAATTGATTTAGTAAAACACTATTTTTGGAACCTAAAATCTGACTTTGGGTTGCATCCAGCGGTTTAATCGGGCATCAGTATTCACTTTGCCTTTGGATGTGTGC
Source organism: Mormyrus iriodes (assembly GCA_011763525.2). Lineage (NCBI taxonomy): Eukaryota > Metazoa > Chordata > Actinopteri > Osteoglossiformes > Mormyridae > Mormyrus > Mormyrus iriodes. Next base: position 27,359,881 of record JAAGVU020000061.1, on the reverse strand, counting down.
AGTTGTTTGTATCCATTTTCTGAAGCCGTAATTTCTAAGCCTTGGGTCCGTGAGCAGGACTTCTGAGCTGATTAGAAGTAGCCTGACTAGTCTTCCGCTCTCTAAGCTCACAGGCTAATTAATGGTGCATCTTGTCCACAGGAACTGTTCATAGTTTTGAAAAAAATAAAAATAAATAAAACTGCTTGTAAATCAGGCTTGAAAAATTTGTATTGAACTTGCTAATTTTGAGAGAAATTTGTAATGCTCTGCAAGTGATGTTTGAGAATGTGGTCTTTCTGAAGCTGGTGTTGTTGACCTCAATTCTGAGATGACATGAGGTTTAGGTTCCAACTTGGGTGCTCCTTAGATGGGATGTCAGGAGAAAGGTCATTCGCATCCGGTAATTTAGCCGCCGTCCTTTAAAGCCGCTAATGGAATGTTAGCGGGATGGGGAACCAAGCAGAGGTTCCCCATGAGCTCGGCCTTCCGAGACCTGCACTGTCCTCGCCCTTTCCAAGCAGGAGAAGCTGCTTATGACCGGCTGCTGGAGGCATGTGGTTGTAATTAATTAATCCTCTTTACTCTCCTGTGGGTATGGGGTTGGGGGAGGGAGGGAGGGTGAAAGAATGACCTAAGTCTTATTCTGCTCTTAATCTCCTTTTTAGTGCCGTGAAGGAAAGATTGGTGTGAACTGACAAAGACATTCCTGATCTGTGGTGAGAAAAGGTATGATGTTGGGGAGGTATGATGTCAGATGCGGGGATTTGTGTGTTTGTGTTGACGTGCTGACGGGTGCGTGGATTGGTTGCGTGGGGCGTTGGTTTGGTCTCATCATTGGTTCATCTGCTCTGATCTTTTTTTAATTTTTTCTTTTTACTCAGAGGTTCAGCTTGGATGAAGTTGATGGGGGGAGGGCCGGTAGTCCACTTTCAGAGTCATTCATTAATGTGTGTTTGTGTGTGGGTGGGTGGGTAATTCTGTTGCCATGCACTTGTTTAGATGCTCATAAGATGTTTTCTGATTGAACATTAAGATATACAGGTGGTTGTCAGGCAGCATGTAATTTAGGGCTAGTTTTTATTAATAATTCATCCTTTATCCATTTTGTTTTAGTTGTTAGGTTTAATAAGTTATTTAAGATGGTTGCCTAGGGTAGTCCAGAGGTTATGTAATGGGGTTTAATGCAAAGAAAAAATAAAAAATCCGGGTAGGTGGCTGACCAAAGAGGAAGCATTACTGTGCAATGTACAGTTTATTTTAATGATTACTTATGTGGTACTTGTTCACTGTAAGCTTTGGTATATCAATATGTCCTGATACATTTTTAAGGAAATTGGGAACTGTATTCATACTGGTTTTAAAAATATATTTTAATATATTTATATTTTAAATGTGCACTTGTAACATTAGGTGAGGTCTGAATAATGGGCAATTTCAATATCTTGGCGATTTTGTTTGCGGTGTAATATGTGCTGGCGATTCGGGAATGGGATAGCTTATCTCCAATAAGGATTCCAATAGCAACATATGGGTGTTGCCAGTTTATTATTTTTTGTAAAACCTTTATGCATAGTGGTGTTGTTATTGCTTTATAGAATATTCTACACTCACCTAAAGGATTATTAGGAACACCATACTAATACGGTGTTTGACCCCCTTTCACCTTCAGAACTGCCTTA
>JAAGVU020000061.1:27288856-27358120 GCA_011763525.2 Mormyrus iriodes | reverse complement strand
TGTGATTGGTTGATTAGATAATTGCATTAATGAGAAATTGAACAGGTGTTCCTAATAATCCTTTAGGTGAGTGTATAATCGAAGCCAGGCCTACAACAAAGCTAGGCTACAAGCTGATATTATAACAGTTTGCATTGATTGGATCTCTTGAATAGATTGATTTTGCCTAAGCTTAATGTTAATGCATATTTTGTGGCATATTTTTGTGTGTTAATGCGCGCTTATGCTGATTTTCAGTGTTTTGTGCTTGGAGTTTTAAACAAGGGGCAAACCATACTATACACCGTTGAGAGATGAACCCAAGCAAAACATAGATAAAGAGCTGCTGGCTTCTCATTAACTTTGTAAGAGACACCTGGACCTTCCTATTTCTGTGTTGCGAAATCCACACCTCCGTCTACCAGGATCTGGTCTGTTCCCTCACTTTATAGGCCTGTTTTGGCTTGTGCCTGTTGAGATAATTCAGATCCCACCCTCCTTGTTAGTAATGAGTAAATCACAGGTTAATTCTGGGAACCCCCCCCCCCATCTTTTATCACAATCAAATGTAATTTATAGGTGTTCTATTTTGATAAACTTGGTCCAGGGGTGCAGTGATTAAAGATCTATTTTGGATGCCATAATACCTTCCTTATGTATTTTATTGCAGAAATAAAATGTGATTTTTTTTTTGTGCTTAATAGCTTAGTTTGAATACCTATATCCTGATGAAATCTTCTGTAACCAAAGAGAGAACTCAATTGCAATGTATTTAATGATCTTAATACAGCATTGTGGTCTGAAGTCATACTTCTGTTATTACGTTTCTGCTTACCAGTCGTTGCCTATCCGTTAATCGCGTTATTAATTTTAAGAAGCTTTGTGCAGTACATATAATTGTGTGTTTTCCTCTAATGAAGTCAAATTGAGGTTTCTAGGGTAGAAAGAGTTCTTTTTAACATAAAATGGTTTCAAATACTGTGCCCTCCTGAAGGTGATGGTCTAAGGAATAGTGAATTGCCCTGTGCTTTTTTTTTTTTTTGGAGATGCTGAGTGTAGTGAGATGTACCGGAGGCTGGTGACGGAACAATGCTCATTTTTGAGTTAAACCAACCATTTGCTAAATCACATAATTGTCTGTGGTGAACAGAGCAGCTCAGTAACGAAATATTGTACAACTGTATTTATAATGTACTAAGTAAGAACCCTGAACATAGCATTGGGAAGACAGTCTGGTGGAATTACATCTGTACGGTCACCATAAATTTGATGATGATAATGGAGAGGATGATGTCTCCAGATAATGGGCATAAAATCATGTTATAAAATGTCTAAGTCATTCATCAGACTCTTGGTGGTCAGATCTTAGTACCAGCTTCCCTTTTAGTGAGGACACAGGGCTGTTCAAATGACCACATTTTGAATTCTCTCAAAGGGAGTTGCTTGGTTTCATTTGGAGAACCTCTTCCCAAACTGTTGACTTTCCTGCAGGATGTCACGCAATAATTAGGAACATGGCAGAAAGGTGGACGCTTCCTGTTCCAGGAAAGCATCTTGCAGTTGTACCTTTGAACAGGGCACTTCACCTGAATTATCCCCCAGAAAGTTTCCAGCCATGTTAAATGCACACAAAGTCAGTTTGGATAAGTAGCATCAGCAAAGCAACTTAAAAATATCTATATATTTGCATCTTCCCTATATTTAGAGTTCAGAGGCTTATCATATAGATAATCCACCTGAATGAGAAATCTCTCAGTATCCCGAGTTACATGTACTTCTAATTGATATTGTAATGTGTATTTATTTTGAGCCTAATGGGCCATGCAAACACACATTTCAGGTAAGTGCTAGAAATTTCATATTTTACATTAATATTTTACCCTTAATCTGTACATAATTCTAAGTATACTCTGCCATTGATTCATTCCGTGTAGGACAAGATTTCTCCAGCGCCTGTTTATCCAAAGAGTTTCAGTGTGTTCCTTGTAGAAATGGGTGGCTGATGAGTAATTGATCTTGATACTGGCTGGCCAGCTTTTCCTGTTACTCCAGTTACTGCTGTGAAAAATGGCCTTGGCCAGAGTGCAGACTGACCTTCCTGCACCTTTCCTGCGTAGGTGTCTGGGTGGACTGTATCTCCATAGCGACTTCTGGGACCAGACTTGAACCACCTTCCAAAACAAACTCTTCCCTGGATGAGCTCCAGCTGGCCCAGATAGCCCCCCCCCCCACAGCCTCTTCATACCAACCGCCGATTAGCCTGTGCCGACTTCCTTCTGAGTTTTTGTGTTCATTCCCCTGCACAGTATTCTCCACATGTGCTACTCAAGTAATTTTATTCCCTCTCATAGAAACACACATATATAATTTAGCAATGGATCAATTATTTCATTGTATTTTTCTGATGTTGGTCATGTGTGTGAAGTGTTTCATCACACCACATATGGCAGAAATTGACACAGTTGATTTAAAAAAAAAAAGAAAAAATGGGTTTAATGTGTTTAAGTCTTAAGAAAGGAATTCATGGTAAGACAGCCAGAGTATAAACAGTAAAGTCTTTTAGCAGCCATTTGTCATGCATAGGGAAAAATATAATGGATTTTATGCGGCAGGTATCTTGTTCCCTAGAATAGGGGTTTCCAACCTTTTGATTTCCATGGTTTACGTTGGACGAAAATTTCACCCACCAGTGAAATGGCCTAGAAGATTTAACTTTTATGATAATGATAACATTGGGATTAAGGAAGCTTGAGAAGTCATTTTGCCTGGGTTTACCCCAACTGCAGACCAGTATATTGGCATAATTCCCCCTCCTTCTTGTGAAAGGCCCTGTTCAGTTCCTGTTAGGTTTAGAAATGTGGGGCCAGTTTTAAATTTTAAATGTTATAATATTGTTTTTGAGAAACTAAAATTTTAATATGGTCACAAAGCATCAGGGCTCTGTATAACCGCACATTACTCAACATTTGACGCCAGTTCTGAGCCCAGATTCTCTTTAGTCTCTGGCTTCTGGTTAATAAGGCTCATACTCCTTGTGTTGACTGTCACTTCCTGTGTCCATAGTTCTCCTGTTTACCTTTTCACCAAATATTTTCATGGTATTCATTACAAAAGTCAGTGGAGCGTTTTAAAGGCTGCTGCTTCTATGCAAAATACCTGCTGTTTGTGGCACTGGTCACGAGTCATCGGGTCTGTGTGCAGACAGTTTAACCTGTATGAATAATACAGGGGCGACCAGAGGCAAGAATATTTTTTAACCGTATGGAATCGGGGATGATGTATGACGGCGGTTTGCACTCGTGGCAGTCAGGTGCGTTAGGTGCTGTTATGTCGTCATCGCCGTCACCGTCCATTGTCAGTTACGACTTGAATTTTAGCCAATGAAATGTTTTCTTGAAGATTCTTTAGCCAGTTAAACATTATTTTCTTCAGGATTCTTTTATGCACCGGTAGGTTTACTCTTCGATTATCTGGAATAATTATATTGCCGCACTAAGACTGGTATGATCCACCTTGAACCTTCTGGGTGTCTAGTTCTCAACCCAGCGTAATATATCCAAATCTGCATAGCTGCTGCTTGGTTTTGTGAATGATCACAAAACTCTTCATGGCCTTCTGACCTGAATCCTTTAATAAGGCACTCGGGGTACGCTTGCTCCTCTGATTAAGGCCCGATGAAACACCCTGGGAAAGGCAAACTGCTGGTTCTGGTCTCCTGGGAGCTCGTCTCCTCCTGCCCGTCCAGCTCTGTTTCTGCCAGGGTCATTTCATGTGATTCTTTTGTATTTTGTTCATTGCGCCCTTAATTTCATCAAGATCTCTGCACGCACGACTGCTTGAGTGGTTTTTTGATGTTCTGTTTTGATGACTTGTGCAAGTACCGACTCATTCTATCAAGTGGAAAAACTCAACGTTCCTCTCATGTTCCACGTACCTGCCCCTGTCAGCACTTGTGCATGCCATGCCATTGAGACTATGACGACCTCTATCTGTTCACTTTTGTGGGGCGGGGATCACTGTCCTTGGTAATACCTGCCTCATGCTATTGCTAAATTAATGCTTGCTAATGCTAAGCTGGCAGCCCTCCCGGCTCATCCCACGCTTGCTGCTTGGGGGAGATTTTAGGCCCGGCCTTCAGCCTGTGGCAGCTGGGTAAAAATGAACCAACAAAGCTGTCTCTGCTTCGCTTTTGTCATGTAACTTGCTTTGTCGAAGGCTGGGCTCTGCTGATAATACTGTTTGTCTTATCAGCCACTTACTGCCACGCAGTGCAATCCCCCACCCTGCATGGCCCTAATACTTCAATAATTCAAATTGGGAAGACTTGTAACGGAAGTCTGGCTGAGTTATTTGCGCAGAAGCATTTTAGTTGCCAGAACTCCTTAACTCTATATAAAATGGCAAAGACCCGAGGCAGGTAACAAACTTTAAATGTAACATGTGACGGTCTTCAGTTTGTTGAAATGACTTGGGCCTAATATTTTTCCATGGATGTTCACATACCTATATACCCTTGTATTTGGTTCTCTTTTTTGCCAGTGCAAGGCCTATTCTGACTTCTGAGGTACAAAATGAATGGACACGCCCCCACCACCAACTCTGCAGGGTCTGGAGGTGACACCTCCCAGCTAAAGTAAGTCTGGCTGTATTGGCTGTCTTTGTGACTCAGCACCAGCAGAATTTGAAGGTGCTAATCCACATGTACTGTGACAGCATGATGATAAGAGCTATAATCTTCTCCCTAACTTCTGAACCAGAGGACCGAACCAAATCATGTGTTAATAGTAGTCCAAAGAGTTGGGCACGCAGTGTGAGCAAATATCAGAGTTGTACAAGTCCCAGCTTGTGTTTGGTGATGGCTGTTGTGTAAGCTAGGTTTTATGATTTAGCCTTGGAAAAGGTTCTTGTTCAGAATTTCTGTCTAGAAGATTTGTATGTATTTGTATCAAATGTGTTTGTATTGTGTATGTTTTATATGGATGTATGTTTTTCTTTTGTGTTATATATCCTTTTTGCCTATGAATTTGTCATGTGATTTTGTATAATACACAGCATTGTTGGCCTGTTAGATTTGTTGACCCTTAGAGAGACATCTTCAAACAATGCACAAAAACCCTTTAGAGGGGGAGGGACAGGCCAAGTAAAAGCTTTGTAACCCTCTTCAGGGCGCCCCCCTTGGAAGAGTTCACTCCAGGACAGATTCCTTTCAGTCTCGCATGAAGGTTGCAGTCTTGTCACACTAGAGAAAGTACAGTGATTCATTAGCTGTACATGCAAGATGTGTTCAAGAATAAAATGAAAGAAATTGGCTGGGACAATGGAGCATAAGAAGGTCACCATAATGGATGATGGATTTCCTCTTCTGATATGTTTTTCATGTGACTGTAAAAAGGTATTTGATCTTGTCGTCTTGTATAGTGGTCACAGTTCCCGAGCCGCTGAGCAGCTGGACCAGAACCCCTTACCAACATACAATGCTAAAGCTTTATATGGTATGTATTTTTGGTAATTTTTTCCCTTGATGTCTGTCTATCAGTGGATATCCCAGAGGTGTCTTTTTAGAGCACAGCACCTATTCTCCACTTAACTTTTTCTGATTCTTCAGATGTATGATTATGGAATTATGCAAATATTGACTTTTTTTAGACAGAAACACTTACTCTAATGAAAACCTGCTAGGATTGGTTCTAAGAAGTTAGGTAGATTTTCCAGAGGAGAATACAGAGAAATTTGAAGGTGGCAGTAATTGAGTTGTGAATTTACGATCCCTGAGGCTCGGGATTTTCCTGTGGTTGATCTCCAGATTAACTGCGAGGTTCTCCTTAAGCTCCTGCTTGTCCAGAGCTGCACTGTCAAGCAAAACCTGAGGGAGCTGGGCTGACTTGTCTGCTGCGGTCCTTCAGTTGTGGGTCCCATCCTAGCCATCCATATCGCCTCCCGGTGCCATATCTGATTTGCTGGTATTTTAGTCCACCTTCAGGCACGTGCTCAATGCTCGTGGACTGAAACCAAACACGTGTGGAAATTCCTCAGTTCGTGTATGTAGGCCTGAGTCGGGTTGAAGAACATGAGACGCTGTTCCACATGTGGCCTCCGTCCCTGTCTGTGTCCTTCTCTGTGGATCCCTCTCGCACTTTGTTGTTCAACATGTATGAAACTTGTCTTTCACATTGTTCTTCCAGTTTGGCTTCCTTGTGCCTAGACTAAGAAGACAGTGTCGAATGGATAGTATAAGATTGATGCATTTGGAAGCTTGAATATGATTATTCAGAGTTGTACTACGTATGTGCACATCCTATAATACAGCATACACATGATGCTATTTGGCCAGGCTGCTCCCTTTCTTACCGTTTTCGCCATTCTGTCCCCCCTCTCGCTGCGCTCAGGTGCCGATGGCCACCAAACATCAGCTAAAAAAAACAGGAGAGGTAGCACCTAACGGAGGCCTATTTGTTGGACATCCACCCCCCCCCCAATGCTCTGCAAAACCAGTGAGACCTTTAGAGACGTACAGGGTCACCCTCTGAGGCCATGCTTTGGTTATGTGGTGCCACACTGCACCCTCAAGGCAAAGGGGGAATATGTAAGCCGGGAAAATGACTCTCTCTCTCACGCTTTGAGGGGAGATGATTGGTTTGTGTCTCTCTGGTTCTGCAGAACTGCTCTGCTTTCCAGTGAACCCAGACTCCCCCGGTCCCATTAAATATTAGTGCGCATGTGCGAGGCTCTGATTTAAAGCTTGTAAAACAGCACAGAAGATAAGCTCAGAAGTATGGTAGCGCTGTAAGGAGATGTTGGGCAATGTTTTGTAGTTTGCTGACATTTTATTGTGTGTTTGTGTGTATGTATTTATTATGTATATGTTATATACATATATGTGTATGTGTCTTTCAGAGCAAAGGAAGAAATACACGAAAAACAGTATTAACAGCCTTATGGAAACATCTCAGTATCGTGTGGAAGTAAGATATTCCCAGAAATATGGTTCCTATCTCTTCATCCTCTGAGAATCTCTGATAATCTGGATTAATTTGGTTTGTTTATAGACTTCTTTCAAAATGGGGCACGTTGAAAGCGTGCAGGTAACTGTTGCCTCCTCAATTCCAGCACTTGACCACCTTCTCGATGGACCTCAAGGAGGCCATGTTCACCGTCGACGACGGCCTGCGGAGGCTTAAGCTGCTGGACGCCAAGGGCAAGGTGTGGACCCAGGACATGCTGCTGCAGGTGGATGACAGGACCGTCTGTCTCATCGACGCTGACACCAAGGTGGGCCCTGTTCTGAAGAGCCACTTCCGGATGTGTGCATGGTGCAGCGTGTGATCCTCAGTTGGACCTCAAAAGCACCACCACAGACTGGAGTATATCCTGTTTGTAAGCAGTTAACGCTCCAAGAGCATTTTCCCTTAAGAACTTTCTTTAAGCCCTTTCAAAAGTAGTTACATATAATTTTAAAACTGTGTTTTGAGAGTCTCTCTTCCTCTTAAGTAAATCTGAACTTTCCCTGACCTTAACTTGATGTCGTATTAATTACCTCAGTTTCATTCTTTAACTGCCTGGAAGCAACTGACACGTTATTGCTTGATTTATGACTTAAATTGTGTGTTGGCACTGATCCATACCTATTAGACAGATCGGGTACCGGCCATATATGACCGATCCACAGCCGATACTTACTTACGTAGCTTTCAGCAGTAAAGAGAGCTGCTATTTCTTGTTAATTTGATTTGTAAAATCAATCGCAGGACAGCGGTTTTCCATTTTAGATGTATTTTTTTTGTGGCATTCAAGCTGAACGCTAACGACGCCACTCAGTCCGTTTGCCGCGCAGTGACTCCGCCTGCTGTGATGTCATGCGCAAACCCTTCGCAGTAGGAGGAGCCGAAGAACATCAGATAAGAGAGTGACGATCTGGAAGTATGTTACACTTGAAACGACTAGCAGCACAGCGATTTTGCAATCTTTGTAAAAACAAAGTTTTGAGAGGTGGGTGTAGCGTTTAGTGGAAAATCCCGCTAAACAAAGTGCACGTAATTCTGCAAGACAATGAGGGTAATATGAAAAAAACAATGGATGATTTGGGAGTTGCTGGCTTGGGCTGTTTTGTGCACTTGCTACAGCATGAGATACACAAGGGACTGCTATCACAATGAAGTGTAAGTCACACTGTTGCTAGTGGGAGAGAAATTGTGGGGCATTTTAAGCATCTGCCACTTGCAAGTACTCTCTTGGAAGATACTCAAATTGAACTGCAAATGCTTCAAAAACACTTAAAACAAGATGCACCAACGAGGTGGAGCAGTATGTTATGCATTATTCTAATAGCCTAAATGAGAGAGCATTTTTGCATACAGTTTTTTCATTTGTATTTACTAATTTAGGAAAAAAGAGCTCTGGTATCGGATCAGTACTCATACCGGCTGATACCCTCTGTTCAGGTATCGGGATCGTATTGGCGCTGAAGAAGTGGGATTGGTGCACCTATGATTATAATATCAAAGTAAAAAGAGCTCTTGTATCAGAATCGGATCGGAACTATAAAAATGGGGAGGTCCATCCCTAATATCTGGGTAATATCACTTTTTGAAATCAAGACTCTCAGCTCATTGTTTGCATTAAATTGCTGACACCAGAGGCTTGATTATCAAGGTGTGGCATTTATTTATGGTGTTTATACTGCTCTGGTTTTTTCCCCTGTGTTTATTAACCCCCATTTACTGTATGCCTTTTGAGTGTTGGTAAACATGCTCAGACTCTCGGTGTTGATGTCCTTCAAGTGCACTCAAGATGGTCTTGGTGAGAATTCCATGTGGGAAGCTGTCCAATTGAGATGCAGATACCAGAGACCTTAAACTTAGTCTTTGTTGCTGGCTCATTTGTGTTTTCAGAATGAGGTGGAGAACTTCCCCCTCAGCTGTATCATGCGGTACCAGGCGGTGATGGATGCCTGCAACTACGACTCCATCTTGGCCCTGATATGCAAGGAGCCGGGCCAGGCAAAACCTGATCTGCACCTTTTCCAGTGCAACGACATCAAGGTGGGGTTCTCCTCAGGCCAGACCGTTGCATTGCTAGAATGCCACAGTGACGTCCTGTACCAACAACAGCGGAACCTCTGAGAAATGGATGTGTCTGCCTTTTGTAACTGCTTAGTTCAGGCAGTAATCAGCTTTAATGGGCATGACATTTTCTGTTCTCATAAGGGTGAGTGCACCTATTAACCTTACCCTAACCTGATACAGTGGGGACGTTGTGACCGTGATTGGAAAGTCGCTGGTTCGACTCCCAGGTCAACAGAGTGATTTCTGTGTTTGGTCCTTGAGCAAGGCCCTTAAGCTCAATTTGCTCTAGGGATCATCTGACCCTATGATCTCAGTTGTTCTTTGCTTTGTATGCATGCGTCAAATAAATGCATTTTTTTAATTGCATTTAAAGCAAAGTGATTTCCTACTGTAATTTTGATTACCAGGTGGCATGGGGGCTTAGGGGGTGCCACTGTTGCCTCGTATGTCTGTGGTTGGGAGTTTGAATCCTGGCCATGCTCTGTGTTGAGGGAGTTTTCCAGTTCTGCACATTTTCTGTGGGTCTTCCCTGTGCATTCCTCCCATTACACAAAGACATGCAGTGAATCAGTCATTGTGGTTGATGGTGTGTGAGTGTGTCCTGCAGTGTACTGGCATCCTATCCCCTGCCTCATGCCTCATGCTGCCCAGGGTAGACTCCAGGTTCCCTGCAGCCGTGGTACCTGATAAGCGGTTGCAGGATAGATGGATGGATGGATGGATTTCTCTATCAGTAAAGGAAGTTCTCTATTCTTAGGAGGCATTGTTTTCCTGTAGGCAAATCTCATCTATGCGGACATTGATAGTGCCATTTGTGACCTCAAAGCAAAGACCAAGAAGAGACCAGAAACCCTCAGGTGAGCAATTTTATTATTACTTTTACTCTGAATTTAAAATATGCATTTCTGAATGTGATACAGGGATATCGATATTCTGTCCTTCATTGTTATATTGTTACATATTCCTTTCCTTAGGCAGGGTGAACAAGCAAAGTTAAAATATTAAAAAATATTTAATGTTGCCCTATGTAGTCTTTTAAAAGTGAAAGGTCATATGAAAAGCATCTTGTAATTATAGATTTAGTTTTAATAGTTACCTTGGGCACTGCTGTCCACGTGCCCTGATTCTCACCTCTGTACCCCCCCGCCAGGATGATCCTGAACAGTGACGGGATCATACCCCCGCCTCCATCGGAGCCAGCCCCTGCAGCTCCGCCCACCGTGGACATCATGAGCAGAGTGGCAGTGTGGTTTCCCCCAGCAGCCAATGAGCTGGCGGACTGTGAGTGAGGGGGTGGAGCAGCGAAGGGCAGGGTGGGGTTTATGTTTTCCTGATTGGTCCAGGCACAACCACTGAACTCATTATTATTTAAATAACTTTATAATGTCTAGCTTGTGCGCCTTTTTTGGTCAGTGGACTCAATACAGCTAATGACTGTTACAAAGCAGTGATAATCAGATGAAAGCCACCGCAGCTTTTATTGTATTTGTATAATGAAATGTCTGCCATGGTGGTTTGTTGTTAAGCTGATAAGGTTTTTCCAATGGATGCGAGTCCAAAGTCCAAAGCTGGAGAAGCAGGTTTCTCCCCTATAGTGAATTGCCTCAGTTGTTTGGAAATCAAATTAACTCTGATGTGCAGAAATGAAATATAAACTTGAGACGCTCAAAGGGTACGATGGTATAACCCTGTCGGCTTTAAGATGACCTTTCTGTCCCCCGTGGCAGACGAGAGACACCGACAATTCATGGAGCCAGATGAGTCACCAGAAGCGATGGCAGCTAGAATTGACCGTGACGTGGTGGGTACCTCCCCCTTCATCTGGTTCAGCTGGCTCAGGTAGAACCAGGGCTAGACTGGTCATCTGGCGTACCAGGTGTTTTCCCGGTGGGCCGATAGGCGTGGAGGCAGGCAAAATTTGTCATGGAGATACCCCCCCTTGGCAAAATTTACCGTGGAGGGCTCTAAAGTACAAGGCTGATTTTTAATGGGTAGAACATGTCAACCAGCCCTGTAGAACCTAGTCCCTGATATGTAATTTGCCTGGGAATCTCTCCATTGACCAGTCTGCGTTGTTTTTGAAATGTTGGGCTAAAATGTTATTCTGTCCCATTGCAGCAAATTCTGAACCACCTCTTGGATGACATCGAGTATTTTGTCACCAAACTCCAGAGAGCGGCAGAGGCGTTTAGCGAGCTGTCAAAAAGGAAAAAAGCGAAGAAGGGTAAAAAGAGGGGACCAGGAGGTGAGCCGTGATTTGGTCAAAATCACCAATCGCCTGCTGAGAATCTTTGGAAGACTTGGTAGCGTGCAGTTTGGGTTTAACATTATATTGTTCTGGAAGCCATTACTGATTCTCCTCATTCTTCATGATACTTGTTGTAATAGTATTGCTACTGTGCTGTTTTGTCCACTAGAGGGAGTTTTGACACTACGTGCCAAGCCACCGTCTCAAGAGGAGTTTATTGACTGCTTTCAAAAATTTAAATATACGTTCAACTTGCTGGTATGAATAATTTCCATACCAAACAAAAAATTATTATTTTTTTGGTTATTCATTCATTTTTTAATTTTATACTGAAGGAAACTTGACTCGGATGCCAAGCATGAAACTGCATCTCTATTCACTGGTTACATGTTTGTTTTGCAGGCGAAATTAAGGTTATATATCAACAATCCCAGTGCATTGGATTTAGTGCACTTCCTGTTTACTCCACTAAATATGGTAGGCGTGTATTTTCATAGAACAGCAGTGTGTAAAACTAGATTTTATTGGATTTGAGTATTTTGAAGTTATTATTTTAGCCTAAAATACAGGTGTATTGTTCAGGGTGAAATACAGTTAATGGTGTATTGTATGGATATGCTTGTTTAGTTTAAAAGAGATAAATTTGTCAGAATTTATAGCAAAACCATCAATTATTTTGTTATATAACTCCAGAATTTTAAAACATTTTAAATCTGACCTGAAGAAGTAATGGTTCTCATTGATGCAGTAATTCCTGGGACTCCCTTTTTAAATGTGTCCCTTCTAAGTATAACTAACGACACATCCAGGGTTGGATATTAAACTCACCCCCTCGCCCGAGGCAAGTAATATAGACAAAGGGCAAGTATGTAAAACTAAACACTAGCCCGCTAGCTAGTAAAACAAAAAAATTGCATGATTACATTTTTTTGTTTACTAAACTAGTCCAGTTGGCTAGTAGCAAAAATTGTTCCTCCTTTGCGCACATCCTCATCTGGTTAACTGCCGTCTCAGGTGGTTCAAGCCACAGGGGGCGTGGAGCTGGCAAAGAGTGTCCTCAGTCCCCTCCTCACCATGGAGGCGATAGACTTCCTGCATTCCTCTGGTATGGCCCCAGAGAGGCGTCTGTGGGTGTCTCTTGGAGATGGGTGGACCAAAAGTAGGTGAGTGCAGAGGGGTTTGCTCGTCCCTACAGATCCCTGTTACCTTACAATCCAGAATCTGGTGTCAGAGCTGGGTGTTGCATTGCTGTGCTTCTCTACAAAGCACTAAAAGATATAGGTGTTAAATAGAGGAGAATTTCATTTAACTTGGCGAGCCCCTGTTGTGTGTCATAATTCACGTTCATTCTGTCGATGGATGTATATTTAGCCCTCCCTGGTTCTAAAGTGCAGTATATAGTGAGTTGCGTGGTCGTCAGCCGAAAGCCTTCCTGAAGAAAAGGTGTGTGATTATGATCAGGGTCAGCAGGTTTCCCTCTAAAGTGTTTCTGCTGGTAAAGTAATATATGCACCTATGGGGTTATGATTCTTCAGTCTACATAGTGTGTTATTCTAAGAAAAGGAGTGTTTGGCAGGTTTTTCTGGTTTTAGTTCTTTGTTTTCTTTTGTAGAATTACATACAAGGGGGGAAAACATACACACAGTATTCAGGATAGTTTTCAGGCATTTTATATATATATATCTGTGTGTGTGTGTGTGTGTGTGTGTGTTTTGTTAATGCAACTGACCACCTATGTTATGCATAGCAACCTGTATCAGTCCTTTTATAATCTGTACAGCAGGTTCCTGCTGGAGAATATAATTCTGCTGTTCCCGCTGACCCTGCCTGCCCTCATCCCCCCCACCTCCTTAGGCTGGAGTGGCCCAAGGACCATTACTTCCCGCCCTATGTGCCCCGATTCCGTGACTGCTGGGAGCCACCATCACTGCCCGTGGTGATGCTGGGCCGGGCCCAGGAGCAGGAGATGATGGAGGCAGTGTCTGACTTGGAGATTGAGCAACTGGTGGATGTAGACCAGAGGCTGAACCTGGAGGTGAGTGTGGTGTGGGGCCAATGTGTGGGTGTGGTCAATGTAGGGGTGGAGCCAGTGATCTGAGGGACACATTTTTCTGGAGATGCGATTATGTCCATTTAAGAAGGTTTCTTCACTTATAAACTTGTTTTTGTGAGATATGTAACCGTGGACAGAACCAGTGTTAAACATCAATGATGATAATTACCATCTGTGCTTCTTTCAGCATCCCGGAATTCCGCATTTTCCCTGTGTTGATGGGTACGCTCTCGATAACGTGCCTCACCGACACACACACCCGCTAGACCAGGCGATGGCCATGGCTGCCTTTAAGCAGACCATCGGCTGCTATGTAGATGGGTAGCACTGCGCTGGCCGGCTGAACAGCGAGCTTTGGAGAACTGTGGCAAATCTGTGGTCACTGCGCTGTCCCCGACATGGAAAGCAAGAGGGATATGGGCTTCTCTCTCTCCTGCAGGTGCTTTGGGAGTAGCTGCTAAAATCCATTAAAACTAAATATTAAAGACTTAAAATATGTGGTTTAGGCGCATCTTTTTCTCTAAATTGGTCGTGTGAGTGTGTGTGTGTGTGTGTGTGTGTGTGTGTGTGTGTGTGTGTGTGTGTGTGTGTGTGTGTTTCTCAGTCCCCACATCTCATAGACCCAGATGATCCCATCCACAATCCAGAGGCTGTACCTCCAGTAACCTTATCTACCCTCCCCTGTTTTCCCAGTCTCAAACAGGGGTGGTAAATGGGCTCTGGAACTGCCAGTCTACTGTAAATAAGGCTGATTTTATCTCTGCCCTTGCTGCCCATCACACTCTTGATTTTCTGGCTCTAAGACCTGCATATCCCCACAGAAGTCAGCTATACCGGCAGCTCTTTCCTCTGCTTATGCTTTCTCTCACACTCTAAGAAACTGGGAGGGGTGGTGGTACAGGCCTGCTGCTGTCTCAGAATTGGTGCTTCACACCCCTCCCTCTGTCCCATCTCAACATCTCATTCATTGCATTCCATGCAGTTGCAGTTTCCTTTCCGATTAACCTTCTCATCATTGTAATCTACTGCAATGCGGGACCCCTAGGTCACGTTCTTGAAGAAATTGATGCACTCCTCAGTCTCTGCAGACAACACCCCTTTCTCTTTCCTCGGAGACTTCAACTGCCTCCTCGACAAGCTCCATTCCTCCTGCCTTCTCCTTTTTCTCTATTGCTTCTCTCTGACATCCAACAACTGCTCTCCCACGCACAGAGGAGGAAATGCCCTGGATCTGGTCTTCAGCCGTCCCGGTCCACCTACTGACATTATCGCTACCCCACTTCACATCTCTGATCATCACTTGATATCCTTTGATATCACCCTACCTCTCTTGTTTAAACCCAGCTATCAATACTTCTCTCCCCCCTGACAAAACCGCCACTCTGTCTCCCCTTCATCTGTTGCTTCCTGCACTCTGTCAAACCTTCCAAACCCTGGTTCCTTTTCCTCCCTACCACTGGATTCAGCAACCGACACACTCCTCTCTTTACTTTCCTCATCCATGGATCGCATTTGCCCACTATCTTACAAACCCAGGAAGACAACTCACCCTGCTCCTTGGCTATTCGATGTGTTGCACATCAATCAAAGAGAATTAAGAGCAGCTCAGAGAAAATGGAAGAAATAACATCTCGAGACAGATCTGTCTTCTTACCGTACTCTCTTGTCCAAATTCTCATCTTGTGACTGCTGCTAAGACAGCCTTCTATAAGGAAAAGCTGGAGAAATCTGCGCAGGGTCCTCACAAACTCCACAAACATCTTTTCGTCATTACTTAACCTGCCAACTCCTCCTTCTCCCTCCTTCCTTACCACCGAAGACTTTGCCAACTTCTTTGATGAGAAGATTGATCAAATCTGTCAGACATTCTCTCCCACCCCATCTACTATAGTACGTATTAAGGATTCCCCATACCCTTCACTGGTTCAATTTTTCAATCTAGCAACAGAAGAGATCCTGCAAGTCATCTCATCAGGCAATCCTACCACCTACCCACTCGATCCAATCCCTTCCACAATGCTCAAGACAATCTCTCAAGACCTTCTCCCCTTCATCACCTCTATCATTAATAGCTCCAAAACATCTGTTCATGTACCAATGGCATTCCAAAAAGCCAGGGTTAGTCTCATCCTGAAGAAACCCACTCTGAATCCTTCAGACATCGGCAACTACTGACCAGTATCACTTCTCTCTTTTGTTTCAAAAATCCTTGAATCAACTGTCTGTCTTTCTCAGAACAACCTCCATGATCCTAACCAATCTGGTTTCAAAGCAACACATTCCACAGAGACTGCCCTCTTGGCTGTTACTGAGAAGCTACATGCTACCAGAGCAACTAAACTGTCATCTGTCCCCGTCCTCCTTTCCCTGACCTTTCAGCAGCATTCGACACAGTCAACCATAAGACTCTCTTGTCCATCCTTATGAGTCTTGGAATTCGTGGCTTAGCATGGCAATGGCTTGCTTCCTACCTAGAAGGTCGGTCATATCAAGTGACGTGGAAGGGGACCCACATCTACAGGTACTCCATGCATACTCTCCACTGGCAGTTCTTGGTCCTCTTCTGTTCTCTCTCTATACTATATCTCTTGGTGAGGTCATATCCTCACATGGGTTCTCATATCACTGCTGTGCAGATGACACTCAACTTATCCTCTTCTTTCCACCCTCTGACACTCAACTCATGTCCACTCAGATCTCTGTGTCTGGCAGACATTTCATCATGGATGACAGCTCATCAGCTGAAACCCAACCCTAGCAAAACTGAACTTCTATTCATCCCAGCTAATCCATCCCCACATCATAGTCTTGTGATCTCCCTGGACAACTCTCCGATTTGATTCGTTTTTCGGTCACCGCATGCAACCTCAGGGTGACCATGGACAATAGCTTGTCCTTTTCCTCTCACATTGCTAATCTTTCCCGCTCGTGTCTATTTCATTCTTTTCAACATCAGAAGGGTTCTTCAATGTCTTTCCACATACGCCACTCAGGTACGTGTTCAATCCCTTGTCATCTCGAGACTTAACTGCTATAACTCACTCCTAGCGGGTCTGTCTCTGAGTGCCATTCATCCTCTGCAACTGATCCAGAAAGCAGCCGCCTGACTCATTTTCAACCTTCCCAAGTTCTCCCACACCAGCCATTGCTACACTCCCTCCACTGGGTTCAATGCCGTAAATGTTTAATGTATGTATAATGTCTGTGTGTGTTCACATTCTGTGGTGGATGGGCATCTCTTCCAGGGTGTCCCTTGCCTCATGTTTCCTAACTGTCACTCTGTATGGATGGATGGATGGATGGATGGATGGATGGATGGATGGACAGACAGACGATCACTTCTTTCCATCTTCCTGACATTTTTCTTCAGCCCGTAAGCTGTTGCCACACTTCTCCATGGCTGTTACAATCTGATAGGTTTATTAGACCAACACTAATCTCCTCAGCTATGCTTTGTGTTGTTCAACCCTATTTACCAGTAGGAAATGTCAAAGTATCTAGCAACTAGTCACCAGTTCAGATTGAATATTTTGTTGGCTCACTTACTGGGTAACGTATTGGTAGCTGAATCATTCAGTTATTTTTACTTTCCTTATTCTTAATTTCCCCAACATAGTTTCTTTGAATTCAGCATAAATCAGTTAACAGTCTTAGACACTGTATTGACTACGCTGTATAGCCATAATCTGAGTGCTGTGTTTAATGTGTTTACCCTGGTTTCTGGGCTTTGCAGAAACTATGAAAGTCAGGTTAGTATGCAGCTGAGGAATTACGCCAAGTCCATGTACGACTTTATGGCCAGAAACAACACAGAGCTGTCGGTGGTGAAAGATGAAATCGTGGAGGTAGGCGGGAAGTAGAATCGGGGCTAGATGGGGTCAGCTCTTCAGACCAGAGTGACAAGTATGAATAGGATTAAACAGGCTGGAATGACGATGTTGTTATCTGAAAAGACATCTTTATGGCAAGGGTTTCTTCATTTATATTCCAGAAGTGTCCGATTTTAACTATTGTAAATCATATTAAAAAAGAAATTGTGATTGTTGGATTTATGTCAGTACGAAGCGTTTATATAAAGGAGTGTGTATTGTTGATTGAGGATAGCCTGCTGGGGGCGCTCACACTGTAGGTGTCCCCTGCCAGGTGCTAAATGACCGGAAGCAGTGGTGGAAGGTACGCAACAGCGCCGGGATGTGTGGCTATGTACCAAACAATATCCTGGAAGTGATGGAAGTGAGTGGTGGGCGGAGCCAAAGCTTTGGCGGCCACAGCATCCAGGTGAGCGTGCTCACGATCCTTAGCCGGCACCTCTCCGGCTGTGAACCTTCTCTTCAGCATTTATTACCTTCTCTTTATCTGAAAGCTTGTGATGCCGAAGAAGGAGTTTGAGTTGTTCAAGGTAGGGGGGCCTGATTGTTCTGGGTCATGCTCCATAGCACTCGCACCCCACCCCCCACCCCCATCTCTGTTTCAGCAGCATTTAGTTTTTCATGCCCCAGTGACTGCCGTAGAGAATGGATAAAATGAGGGCTGCAAAAAACTACGTTTTTGATAATCGATTTATCATGCCATCAGGCAATTGAGTAGTCGATCAGTTAGGCCAAAACAAAGGGTTTAAAGAAAAGTGCAAATGTCATTTATTTGTGTTTTTTTTTTTTCTTCAAAAAGCATTTCACAGTCTTGGCAAGTATTTTTTTTAATTCGCCCAGCGGAGGTGTCCCAGCTAATATCGTTGCCAAGATTTTCAAAATTCAGCAATATACCATAATACCACCCGAGCCTAATAACTTTAGAACTGTTCATAGAAGTTTACCCATTCACTACACAGCTTGTATTTGTGTTTGTGTGCAATATCTGCCCTCTGCTGGTCAGGTGGAACATCATACCCACCAGTATTACTAGGTGCAGTCAATCGATGACAAAATTCTTTGTAAAATTATTTTTATTACCGATTTATTATCGACATTACTCAGTAGTTGTTGCAGCCCTATGTAAAAAATAGATGGTTAAATTCAGTGCAGCTTTGATTGAGACTGAACTACTAAGCAGTTTTTTCTTAAAAATGCACTGGCATTTACTGCAATACATACTCATTCTTCCTTTTTCATATAGTCTTATTAGCTAGAGACGCTCTTATTGTGTGTTGGCTAGAGACCCTCTTGGTGAGGCTGTAACACTGTAGAGCCCATCTTGGTGAATCTATTCCAATTAGCACATGACACTGTTACATGTAGTAATGTTAGCCAGAGGTGGTCTTGGTGAATCCTCAGTCCTGGTAGCTAGAGGCCCTCTTGACCAATTGTAGCAGAAATTTTCTTTTTTCCCCTTGCAAGCAATTACTTGGGGAGTTTGATGAGGTAATTTTGCAACTACCTGGACAATATTGCATATTACAGTAGGGCAATGTGCAGAAGCGTAAAGCACGTGATTACTGTCGTGTGCAGCATGTAATCCTGTAAGTCACTGTACCTGCTTGGTTAATCTTAACATGTTTTTTGGAGGATTATTATTGTTTGTTATTGTAATAGAAAGTGTGTCGTGTATATTATATTCAAGCTTCAAAAATAACTTGATTTATATTAAAATTTACATTTTTGAATTAATTGAGTCTGTTCCACACTTTTTGGTTTATACAGGCTTCTTTGAGAATCAGTATTCTTAGTATTCTCTGTGTGTGTGTGTGTGTGTGTGTGTGTGTGTGTGCGCGTGTGTGTGTATATGTGGCTTCTGGTCTGCTGACAGATGCAGAGGACAGACACTGTCCATCGGTCCACAATAAACTCCATCCCTCCTGCCCCAATGATGTCACCCATGGCACCTGCCCCAGTTCCGGCTCCGCCTCCAGGCCCCGCTCCTGCTCCCGATATCAGCCAGATCCCCACCCCGCCCCTGCCTCCCCCGGCTGCACCCCTCCTGTTGGAGCAGAGGGACTTGCCTGTTAGCAGCAGCTCCAGTGACAGTGGCAGTGTCATCCTCCGAGAGCAAAAGAAGGACCGGCTGCCGCCCACTGAGCGTGAGCCCCGCCCCCGCCATGCCCTCCAAGTGTGGTAGCAACGTGTGATTGGTCACATCTTGGTGATCATTTCCTAGTCCCGCCCTTAAATCACTGGCTACATTTGTGCTTATCTGAAGGAATTACCAAATTGCCCACTGGTGTTTGTGTTTCTTGCTATGCGTTGGTACCCTGTCCTGGGTTATTCCCTGCCCGGAGCTTCAAGGATAGGCTCCAGACCCCCATAACCTTGCTTAGGACAAGGTATACAGGTATAGATAATGGAGGAATGGATGGATATTGGTTATAAAACTGCATTTATTTCCATGAGCAATCTAATATTTGGGTTATTCCACGTACTACAATAAAGCCTCTCCATACTGGCCATCCATAAAAATACAGGTAATTTGAATTTCTTTTTGGCGGCTCCAGGCAGGAAGTCCCACATGGAGGAGGTTCAGGACGAGTTGCTGCGCAGGCTCACTCTGGGTCGTGGCACTCAGAAGAAAGTCTCAGTCCCTACGCGCAGCAGCAGCCTGCCCACGGTGGGCCTCAGCTACGACTCGACCCCTGGTGAAGTAAAGGCCTGGCTGCAGGTCAAGGGCTTCAGCTCTGTGTAAGTCAGACCGTGTCACATGCAGGATGGACCGGGCAAGGCTATCCGGATGTGTTAGATGCATCATTAAGGGGGGTGTGATCCAAACCCGGGATCCGTGTGTGGGAAGTATGCATGTCCTCCCTGTGTCGCCATGGGTTTCCACTAAATACTGTTTTCCTCCCGCTGCCCGAAAATAAGTGGCATCTTAGAATGGCCCAGTGTGTCTGTGTCTGTATGTGTTTGTGGTCCCCATTCTGACCTTGTGGTCCATGCTACCTGCGACAGGCTCCAGGCTCACTGCAGCCCTGTGCTGAATAACTAAAACAGAAATTTCATGAATGGATTAAATAGGGTTTTACTATCCTCTAGGTCAGTGGTTCCCAATCTGGTCCTTGGGGACCCACAGGCGGTCGACATTTTCGCTCTCTCTGAGCCCCTGGTAGGAGCAAAAATGTATGCTGTCTTTGGGTCCCTGAGGACTGGATTGGGAACCACTGCTTTAGGTTACAATAATGTGCCAGACGTGTATACAGAGTTAAAGTTCTGCATGTTATAAATACTGCACTGCCTACTTACGGTCTTGAAGATATTTATGGGCACTTGAAATTTCAGGAGCTCTTTCAATCCATCCTCCCAGAAGACCGATGACCCAGCAGAAAAACCAAGATGATTAACAATTGTTCTTACTCAATCCTATAGCACCATCAACAGTCTGGGTGTGCTGACTGGTGCCCAGCTCTTCTCCCTCAACAAGGAAGAACTCAAGACTGTGTGTCCGGAGGATGGGGTGCGGGTATACAGTCAGGTCACCGTGCAGAAGACTGCACTGGAGGTATGCATTTGCCGGCTGACACTCAGAGCAGCAAGAGTCTGCAGATCTACTTCTACAAACACCTTGAGGCATAAGGTAAAGAGGATAAGAATGAATAAGAGTCAGCCAGTCCCCTCTGAAGCCTTTTCATTCTTATGGACTATGCCAGCAGATGTGGCTTGTCAGTTCCAACAGTCTCGATTCCTGCGCCCTACTAGATTCTATCTGAAAATGCTTTATGAAGCAATTTATCCTCTCAGGAATTCAACACCTGGAATAACGATGTAAGAAGAATCTACTGGAGTAGATGTTTGCCACTAGATGTATGTGTTTACACAAGGGTCTGGTTTTCTTCCTGGACACTTAGAAATGCATCCATCTACTTGTAGGTAGTTGAATAGGTCTGAAGCATAGTGTTAGTCAAACTGGGTGCTTCCTTTCTGGTTTTTGTGGTGTCTTTATCTGCAGGCTGCCTTCTGACTCCTCGTGACCTTCATACACTGATTTTGTGCACAAACTCTCAAAGGTATTGTGTCTGTGACAGAGTAGTTTTGTTGGCTGAGTTTATATTACAGCTTATAATTTTACTATTTGTAGGGAAATTTGGTAGAGTATTTGGTTTGTCTTGGTGTTCCTCAAGGATCCCTTTTTTATGTATTAAAAAGTAGCTAAATTGTCGCAATTTTTGGAGTTATATATGCAGTTTTTGTTGACTAATATTCAGAAATATAAGATCAGCTCTTCATGGAACCAGGTAGTTCTTAGTTTTTTTTACATTTTTGAAACTACTGTGAATGTTTAAAATTTAAACTACTTAACAAATATAGAATGTATCCGTTTTATTACCCCAGTGCAGGAATTACCTCATTTATATCCAGTTTCAATTTTCAGCCAAAAAAAAAAATGTATCATTCAAAATTTTTGTTTTTTACACAATACAATCAAACTGCATATAATTACTCGGTAATTTTAAACTTATTTTTAAAGTAAGATTGGTTGTGGGGGTCAGACCGTTCATATCATTACATTTAATACAAGTATTGTTTGCATACTTTGTGCATCTGTCTGAAGGAATTTGGCCAGCAGAGAACCTTTTAACATTTAGTTTAGATTTAGGCTGGATATACAGTATATACTCTACACCTGAGCCCTTTCCCCACTTAGAAAATTCCGTCTTTTCCATTCTTCCCTCACACTCTTCTCAAACAGCATAAGTTGTGTAGCTGGCATCGCATGTATGGATTTGCTGTTCTGATTGGTTACCTGAAGAGGTTTTAAAGGGTTTGTGGGGTATATAGATACTCTTGGTTTATCTGATGTCATCTTCTTTTACGTTTGTGTTGGTTAACCACACCACCTCCCTCCTCTTCGTTGCAGAGTAACAGTGGCTCTGAGCTGCAGGAGATCATGCGGAGGAGGCAGGAGATGATCAATGCGGCTGCTAGCGACTCAGGCGTGGAATCTTTCGACGAGGGCAGCGGACACTGAGGGGGGGCCCCCGCCATTGCTAACCTCTCCCGCCTGCCTGTCACACTGTCTTCCCAAGCGGCCCTAGCCCAATCCTGTGAGTTTGCTGATATCGTGAGGCACCGCCACGAGCGCCTGGAAGGAGACGCTGCACCAACTGACCAATAGATAGAACGCTCTGTGATGTCTCAGTGATCAGATATGACATCAGAAGCTGGTAGACATTCAAAACACATGAACGAAGCTTTGGGTTTCTTTACTTAAGGGTTCTGTTTAGTGTCCCATATTTATACAGACCATATGGCAGGCTGAATTTTACCCGACTCCCAACAGATGCTAAGCAAGGCACGATGCAATTCTCCAGCGAGCACAAGAATCAGCAGTTGGACATATTACCAAACCATAAGTTAAGAGAGCCTGTTGTTCATGTCGTCCTGACATGATAAAGTGTCTTTTCTTTATACATGCAAAACCAAATACAATACTGCAAAGCCAAATTAGTAGTCATGCGAAACCAAAAAACCAGGAAATGCAAACCACTATAGTCTGATTGATCAGGTTCCTCCATGATACATGGTGGGTAACGCATTCCGTAGATGTTCTTAGAGTAGCATTTCTGAGCAGATGCTTGCCAGGATATGTTTACTTGGCCACTGACCTGAATTTATATTTCCCCTATAATCAGTCCTCATTATGTAGGAAAGTCTCCAAAGCAGTGAGATGATACCTTGATCATGTGACCAAATGTTTGGGTTCGCTAACATTTCCAAAGCAGACTGCCTAAAATGGCAGCTGAATTTGGAGACATCTCCCACAGATCACTGTCATCAGCCAATGCCTACTCACCTCTTGGGCAGGCACACATCAAGGTAATAACTGCTTGTCTGTGCCCCTGTAAGTATATGACCAAGTGGCCTGCAGTGATTGGTCCAAGAGAAACTGCTTATGTATCATTTGTGCAGATGATCAGACTGAACGCCTGGTTCTACCTTATGTGTTTGTAAAGAGACGAGACAGGAACACAGCAATGGCTGAATTTTGTGACGTATATATACTTACTCTACACGAGCAACTGAATGCTCCTGTACTGTATAGGGAGGTAAATCCAGGATAAATATTTATAAATGTGTGGCTGTTTGTGCATGTGTGAATAGAGGTGTGAGGAAATGCTATAGATGTTTCCTTAAGACTATAATATATATGTATGTCCGCATATAGCAAATTGGAACAAAATAGTTTTATTTTTGTGACAGATTGCTGGCAATTTTCTGCGTGGGAAAATATGCTGACATGTATAACATCACTGTGATACCAGTACAAATGGCTGTAATTTTATGTACCTTTTCCACCTGAATCTGGTAGATAATTCTACAATAAACAGTATTAGAAAATATTTAGCATGGTGAAAATGGCTAAATGACCAACAGACTTTCTGACTACAGGACACTTAAATGAGGGTTTGAAACCTATTAGTACGGTTAGTGGGCTGTTCTTTGGCGCCTCTGAATGGAAGGCAGGTTCGGCCATTCTGACTGACTGTACAATGATCTCATTCACTGTGGGTTTCAAAACAAAACTAACATAAGGGGTTACAGGGTGCTGCACTAACAGCTTCTACAATGTGTGAGCATTTGTTTAGGAAAATTACGTGTACAGTGAGATTTTTGTGCTGGCCCATTCTAGCTTGACATACACAGAATACAGACCTTTTTTTCCCTAGATGTCACCAGAAAATGAGAAGCGGCTCTCACTGTCCTTAAGAATAGATGTTTAATTTTTGACACGTACATTAAAACTCTGTGACAATGACCCACTCTTGCCATTGCAGTGGTATGGCGATCATCCTTCTGTTGACAGAAGCACGAGAATGGCACTAATGAGACAGTTTAGGGAGGACTGGGACACTATCTACACAAAAAAAAAAGTTCGTTTCGGTGCTCAAGAAGCCACTGAGTGGTCAGCCGGGAAGGCAGCAGGGCAGAGGAAGTTTGTTAGAAACGCCATTTCATGGGGCCAGAACATTTCCTACATCTGCATGTTTTTAGTACCACAAAAATGCAGATCTAACACTTGCGTAAGGTGAGATTTTTAGATTTTGGTTTTTTTTTTAATTATTTAAACAGATTTTAAAGCCTATAGCACCACGTTGAGGCATCGGTTTCTACTCTGAAAACACTTTCTAAAGCCCTAATGAGGGGCCTTGGGGAGCTCTGCCAAAGACCTGCTGGGACATACAGGCACCGGGATGAGCCCAATGTCAAGAAATGGGGACAAACCGGCCGGTAACAGTAAGCACAAAGCAAACCAGTTCATTGTGGGGCAAGTTTGTGTCTTCTGGAGTACTTCAGCATTTTACTGATAACACACCGATGAAACAAAATCAAGTCCTCCATGTTTAAAAATACAATATGCACATTACATACCGTGTCTTTTTTTTTTTTAAAAAAAAAAGCATACCCTAGTATGCCTAAAATGGTTCAACCCAAATGTCCCTTGTACTGACTGACTTCCACATCAATCCTATTAGTATTATACAAAAAAAATAATTAAAAAAGGACAGAACGAGAACTGACCCACCGGTCCTTCCAGTCTGGTTCCCCAGTAAAACGAATCCAATGGTACCGGGGGCCGAAGATGTCACCTCCTGTTAGACGTGTTAAGTACCTGGTGAACAGAGGGACAGCCACGGAACGCAAGAACAAACGCCGAGCTGTCTCCAGAATGTTCCAGAACATTCTCCGGATTGGCAGGAGTTGAGCTGAACTTCCCTGGCTGTAAGTTGGCCCCCTTTTTGTATTTTGTGTTTTTTTTTTTAACCAAAGCCATTGTCCTTAAAATGTTCAAGATTCAAAAATGGGTTGTAGCTGTGAAAGGTGTGAAGACTAAGGCTAATCGGTGTAAACAGATGCCAAAGCTGTCACACTTCTGTAAGCGGGCTTCTCAGGTACTACTGTCATTTAAAAAACACCCTTTGTCAGTGTCATTGTGAAAAATAAGGTAACATGTAATCTATGCGGGCTTTGACTGATGGGTGAAAACTGATAGATATTTCCAAAAAAACTGACAGGCCAGCCCACCCTCAGAATCAGCGCCAACAGGATTAAAGCACCTGTGAGAGCGTAGATAAGAAGCTTGTTAGTATGTCTGGCTGCTTGTCATGGTTCCTGTTCGGGTATTGGCTGTGTGAGCATCTCCATCTTGCTTCTGTACCTTGGAATAGTCACATAATCCAGTACCATCCCCACCCCCCCTCCCCCCAAAAAAAAACTTTCAGTGGCTGGAAGGCAGTCCAGAGTCTGTAAAACAAGGTTCTTTGAGCTTCTTAAGAAACCAAAGTGCTTCCTCCCCCACAGTTCTCCAGTTAAGGATGCCTTATCCAAGTACAAATGGCTGCTGGCCTGGAGGTTCGGTCACACCAACCTATGGAGGGATGAGCAAAGACCTCAGATCTACGGGACTTGTTATCGGAAATTGTGCTACAACAAAGAAATCATGTTCAAAGCGCTCCCGGAGTGTTTACCGTGGCCCCCGCTGTGATTAGGACTTGGTGACGTTCTCGTAGATGACGTCGCTGGATACTGAGGACTGCTGCTTCTTCTTCTTGCACATCAGCTGGACGCACTGGTGGATGAACACGTACTGCTCCTGCGGGGCATAGAGATGGTATTGTCACATGGTGGTGAGCGCAACAACCTGCATTACACAATCCCGCCACTGGGGGGGGGGGGGATCAACATTCACTTCTGCTCCACAAAAAAACTTTCGAGCAGTCAAATCAAAATGTAGACATGGTAGCTGTGGCCTGGGGGGTGGGAGGGGATCAAACTGACTTGTGAAGTACTTGTGTATGTAATGGGGAGGGAGTGTCACCCTTACCTCTGTCTGCACCATGCATAGCCTGTGCGCACGCATTTCAGCCACGACGCCCAGGATGTCGGCGTACTCGTGTTCGCGTATGTGCTGCATGAGCCGGTCCAGGGCGATGAAGGTCCCCGTGCGGCCCACGCCGGCACTGCAGGAGGGCAGATTCATTAAAAATTAAAAGCACATTATGAAATATTATATTTTATATATATATGCACACTCCCCCACCAATCAGTAAATCTCTCACACTTAGCTGTCTGACGCCAAAAACTGTGACTGGAATTGATCAAATTAAGGAAGTTCTGTATATTTATTAATGTGGTTGTTTCTTAAACAAAATGCAGGGCACTAAATGCACTTAAATTGTACGAAGTCTTTAAGAGACCACCTTTTTGTTACAGTGGAGATTGACCCCTCACCCACAAAAAAAATACAAGAACAATGAAATAAAGGGCGTAATTGTAGCTGCAATTTAATTAGTGCCTATTCATTATGTCCACTCAGTTTTTCAGGTTTTTAAAGGAATCATGTTACCTTAGACACAATCTCCTTTAATAGAAAGAGATGGCCAGTAGTGGGCAGCACTCCATTCCTAACATACCTGCTAGGCATATACAGAGGGGTGATCTACTACTCAGGTAAATCAGCATCACAGAGCAGCAATGTCCAGCTCGGAATACTGGACTGATGGTGTACAGTCCAATTTGACTGAACAATTCGATAGCCAACTCCCAACTAATGCTCATAAGTTCCATGTAACGTGGAAGAATACAGCAATTTTAAATTTAGGAGAAGCAGGAAAGCTAATGGTAACTGATACCTACTGATAACTACCTCTTATTGTATAAAAACCTGAAATCACTTAGCCAGCAGTCATAGCACCTGCAGTTCAGGCTAGGTAACCCACCTAAAGCTAAGCAGGTTTGGGCCTGGCTAGTACTTGGATAGGAGACCAACTAGGAAAGCTGGGTTGCTGCTGGAAGAGGTGTTGGCATGGCCAGCAGGTTAGCCCATCCTGTGGTCAGTGTGGATCCCAGTGCTCCAAAGCAGTGACGAGGACACTATTGTAGAAATGGTGCCTTCCTTTGGATGAGACAAAGCTGAGGTCCTGACCCGTTGAGGTCATAAAAGGTCCCTGGGCATCTTTCGAAAGAGTAGGGGTGGTACCCTGCTGTTCTGGCTAAAACTGCCCACTGTGGGCCTCTCTTTCCTCCTAAGCATCCCCCAGATATAACTGGTGAATTCTCTCCTGCTCCTTCACCACATTAGCTAATGTGTGGTGAGCAGACTGTTGCATGGGTGCTACACAGTGGTGGGGGTTGTAAGTGGCTCCCCAGATACTTTATTGATCACGATGGAAATATAGGCATCCAGTAGCACAAATACAATAATAGAATAACACTCAGGACTGCAGAGTTAGTGTGTCTTTGGATACTGTGGAAATGGATTACACCTTGAAAAGTTCAATTGATTGTCAGTGCAAGAATAATAGTTGCCACTATATATAATATACATAATAAATGTGAATTAAAAAAAAATCTAAAAATATATAAAGGTATATAGTACATGATTATTATAATATTTCTACTATTATATAATTCTATAATTTATATTTTATGTATAAAAAGCGCTTTGGTGTTTCAAAAAGTGCTATATAAGTAACTCATTCATTCACTTAACAGCCCCACCTAAAAGATATAAAATGTATTTTATGAATTACAGTCGACCAGTCCAGTCCCTTCAGCAGCCTACATTGTGGCGCCTCTTCTCTTGCACCCTCCAAATTGTCTCACCTGCAGTGCACGACGATGGGGCCCCTGCTCTTGGCTGCCTGCTGCCGCACGATGTAGACGAACTGCAGGATACTCTCGATGGCGTTGACCGTGGGGACACCGTGATCGGGCCACGAGGTGTAGTTCAGGTGCAACACGTCCTGGGTCTCGTCCGCCTGTGGGAAGACAAGATTGCGAGGGGATCAGAGCCATAGGGATAGAGGCTTTGGTGGGAATAGCCCAAGAGGAGACAGAGTGGCCCGTGGATGAGAGACAGCTCACTGGAATTTTATTAAACACCCAAAGTTTCTTTGTGGTACTTTATAGTACTTTCAAACTTCCTCTGCATGATCCGTGCTGGGTCAAACAGCTGCATGCTACATGTTCTCAAATGCTACTCTCAATGCAACTGTAAAAACAGCTTTAAAACTATGGCTGCAAAAAAAAAAAAACTATTCTGATAAGTTAATTATATGATCAGGCAATCAACTTATTGATTAGCTGTTCCAAAACACCGGGTTTATAGAAAAGGACAAATGTTTTACTTAAAAAAACATCAATTTGTAAATCACTGTCGTAATAACTTTACATGAAGTAGAGAATCTGTTTCAAGTGAGTAACTGGCATAGGAACGAAGATCCATAGCCACTGCAATATTTACCTTGCTAAGGACTGTACTTTGTACCGCGGTATAAGGTATTTTGACAGTATTTTCAAAAGCAATGCCATTGCAGCTATTTGAAATCATGCTGATAAAATTCACTGAGCAGGAGAGGGGATCCGGCTAATTCTGTCACCAGGATTTCAAAATAGCACTATAAACCATATTTGTGTAATACTGTCTTGTAACAACTTTGACACTGTGCACAGAAGTTTCTGATTCACTACACTGCTTGTGTTTGTGAGCGATACATCTATCCTCTTCTGGTCAAGTGGAATATCCACACATGCGCCAACTGCAACCATCTGTGTCCATGGACGAATGCAGTATGTATCGAGGGATCTGCGCACACAATTGCAAGCACTGGGTCCTGAAACAGTTATGTCTTGTTGTGTTTGGCTCTCATTCATCACCATTAATTTGCACGTATCAGGAGGGAAAAGGTACTGGGGCTGTGAGCAGCGGTTGCCATGGAAACCAGCCCGCCGTGGTACCGTTGGCACCCATTTTTTTTTAAATACCTGGGCTTCTGTGGATGCCCGCAAGGCTGCTGACGAAATTCATTTACGTGCCTGTCCCCTGAGAAGGCAGCGCCGTCGCTGCCATTGAAAGGAAGTAAACACGGCCATATTACCATTTTGATAGCTTTTGGGATAGACTGTCCCCCCAAATACGTGACTGAAATACAGACTCCGAGGAAGCGAGCGCGGCAGGTGACGAGAAGGTGACATACGTAGCTCAGTCGGAAGTTCCTCATGGTCCATTCTGGGGCCTCCTTCTCGGACAGCATCTCCACCGTGATCTCCCCGTAGGCCACCGGCTCGTCCGTGAAGGGCCAGTAGTGGTCACACTTCACCTATGGTCACGTGACATAGCTGTCAGTTCATCGCCCTGGTCAAGGTATTTCCATGGGGGATTCAAGTGAACCAGTAATGAGTCTGGGGGCATCACTTGGGTTCAGTACTAAGGAAATTGCATTGCCTAGGTACTGACAATTCAAAATAATGTTTTTATTTTTTGGTCTGTGGTTTAACTTTCGTACATTCTATTTACCTGTTTGCCATGTTACCATCAGTAGAATATAAAGCCAATGTTTTATCTACTGTAATACAATACTTACAGAATTTTTATGCTGCATGAATAATTTAAGCAATGACAATAGTTTGGATTGAATTATGTAACACATGAAAATTTTGGAAAAAAAATAAAATAAATATCAGCCTCAGTACAGTGAGCCTGAGATGCTAAAAGGACATGAGTCGTAAAGTCTGTCCCACAAGCGAGCGCGTCTGGGTTAGAGGGCGGACTCTGGTGCTGCCCACCCTGCGCCGCTCGCTGCACTGCGTTAGCATGACGACCACTCGCGACTTCTGCTGCAGCACCATCGTCCAGAAATCATTGCGGGTTTCGGGAAGGGGGCCCTGTGTAGCGATGTACTCCCGTGCCGACTTGTAGCCCTGCATTTGGGAAAGTTACGTAAATTACAACCACTTCTCCTTTAGCTACTACTTCGGTTAGTGACCATTCGCGAACATGATGGTAATAAAAAATGTAATTTTCCGATCAATGTGCACATTTACGGTCAACGTCTGACACCACCACGCGCTAGAGTGAGAAAGACCTCTGAAGCAGAATCAAAGCAAAATGCTGTTAAAAATGTCCACTTCATGAAGGCTAAAGGAAGTTGAATATGGAAGGCTGAAGTAAAGTCGTAAGCACAGTCGCAGTCACGCCTACTGTGACCATTTCGCTTAATGACCTAGTCGCTGAAACGGAATTTGGTAGCTAAATGAGGAGTGGCTGTTTGCTAAAAACTGCATGAGGATTAGGTAGTCATATGAGATGGGCTATCATGTTACATATATGTCCCATCGTTTAACTGTTAAGCCAGAGTAGCAGAGTACAGTGACAGTCATCATGGAAACTGCAGACAGACTGCTGGCCTTAAGACTTGGTCTCAGGGGCTGAATCTATATGGTGTAAGAATGAATGACACTCACAGGAATGTAATTAGCATTGATGTAATCAGATCCTTCATCGTTGTGCATGGAGATCAGCCTCACACGGCTAAAATCATCTGCGGGAAGCAAGTCATCAATGGTCAGTTGGAAAGGTACATGAATTGAGCATCAACCCAAAATTATCTACTAGGAAAGCGAAATGCTACTTCAGCAGAAGTCACTCACAAGGAAGGATGTTGGTGTAGCGGTTCTTTGCTCTGTTGATGGGGAGGTCAGCTGCATCATGGGATAAATCCAGACCCACAGTCTTCAGCTCCTATATTAGGGGCACAGAAGCATTTTAGTTGTGGGCATTAAACATCTTTGAACAGACAGCATATGCTACAGTAGATGTTCTACAAACATAGCATGAATTTATTTAACAATCCTTCTTTTAGTTCCACTAAAAGCACAAAATGCTCCACACTGACACACCCATGACTAATGGTGCCACCTCTCACCTCAAACTGCAGAGAAAATTTGTATGCCGAGTCTTTACTCATGTCTTTGAGGTAGTCTTCGAAATCATCCAGCTGGACAGGGCTGAAAAGAGATTAAACACGTTTTGAGGCATCCATGACAAGGCATTATCAGATAGAACAGCAATGTTCTGTCAGTATTAGTGGTATCTTTGGTCACTTTAGTGGGGGGGGGGGGATTTCATCTACTTAAACTTGAAGATGTTTAGAGTTTACGGCTGTCAGGTGTTTGGGCCTGTAGGCCCGTGTTATTCTTCACGTGAGACTTCATTTGCTGAGGATTACTGAAAAAAATCGGCCATGCTAAATCACATCCGACTGCAGACACTCTGCAGCAACACTACTGTGCAAAAATGAATAACATTTTCAAAGAGACTTCATTCGTTCAGTGTTGTAAGTTCAGAATATTAATGAACACTGAATCATGCCTACAGTACATAACAGAAAAGTTACCACATTTCCCTTCATACGGGGAGAAATACTGTTTGTGGTCGCTGGTTCTACAGATGGGAAAATTAATCTTTAACTTTTCAGGAGCCCCAAACAGAGGCCTGGCCTTGTTCAATCCTGTCTTCCTGCACAGAACATCCATCACTGAACAGCTGCATTCATACAGGCCAGTCCCAGAACAGGGCTTTTCACACATTTTCCCCGAGTGTGACAAACAGGCTGGGTTTTCTTCTCGGCTGCCATTTAACCCTTCTCACAAAACCCACAGCAGCAAAAGCACCAGGAGCTGAGGAGCCTCACTGATCAGGTGAGCTTGATTAATTGTACTGGGGCACTGTACTCCATCTTATAAACCGGGTAAACAGGTAAAACCTCCTATCATCCTATCGGTGATCCCCAATTGGGTTTTTTTTTTTTTTTTTACTCTAAGATCCCGCTTCCCTGCACACAGAAACCACCAACACAAACCCATCAAAGGACTCAAAATCAGCAAGTGCTTTTAAATAAAGGTAAATGACACTCATTAGATCCCCTGCAATATTCACTGTTTAGGTTTAACATTTTAGCTTAGGACTGAAGCATGTCTCAAGTATACTCAGGGAAACAAACCGTATTCTCATCAATGCTGTTTGGCTTTGGCTCTCAGGCTTGAATGTAATAATTCATCCCTTACTAATGGCAGACATCTTGGTGCAAAATGTGCCTGCATCAGATGTAGCACACAATCAATGCTTATCATGCATTATTTGTTCACGAATAAAAGGCTTGTTTCTTGTTTGCCGGTATTGTGGTCCATCTGGATGATGTACGCATAATAGTTGTTTAACATGGATGGATAGCTTTGATTGCACGCAGCTCTCATAAAAGATGTTGTGAATATCAATAAACCGTGCGCATATGCAGTTAACCTTGTGCGTTTACCTTGTTAGTTTTCTTTTCTTTAAGGCAGTCTTGCCCCTAAAAAAGACAACATTTACTGAAAACATACTGCATATAAAACATAACAAAGCACACAGTCATGTGGCTCCACTCCATAATATTTTGACCTTGGTCTATATTAACTGGTCAAACGTAAGTCTATATTAAGACTATGTAGAATCCAGAGATGCATTCAGCTGTGTTTACATACCCATCAGGTAATCTGTGGAATAAAATTAACTGGAATTGCCTAGACAGGTTGTTCAGAAGTGTCTGATTATGATTATTACATGCATATCACACGCATGGAGTCAATCAGGCTCAAATGGACAGTTATGGATCGGTCACTGGCACCGAGAACTGTATGACCTACAAACACAACCACAATATAATGTGTAACACAGGATATGAAAATGTCCTTGACATGCACAGTAAGTGTATTAAATGTACACGGCATGCAGATTTGACTCAGACTCCACTGTATGTCACGTTTCTCTCCAAACGCGTGTGTTGTGTCACGTGACTTTTTCCAACATGGCCGCCCGGCCTTTTGGGTGCCGTTGGCTGCTGCTTCGCGCCCAGGTCAAGTCATAGTGGGCAGGCCGCTAGTGCAGCTGTTACAGACATGGACTCTGCTGCCAGTTCAAGTACCAGGAGGGGCCTGTGGTAACATCCCTCAACAAGGCGCCCACCCCTAACTAAACACACAGCTAGCCATGCTAACTGGTACGTATAAAAGTGCCAACAGGGCAAGTAAATGTATCAAGCTAAAAATGAGCCCCCACGATGCAGCAGTCGTCTCACTTACTTACCAAGGATTAATATAAAAAGCCAAAAGGTAATCAGTCCACAGGCAGGACGGCAGGAGTGTTAGGAAGGCAAAGAGACTCCTTCGCCTGGACAGGCAGGGACAGACATGGGGGAACAGGCAGGAACAACACAACACGGCACTCGGTTAGTGAGGCAGACGGTGCCCGGGGGATACAGTCCCATCAGCGGCCGCTCGCTTCCAGAGAGCCAGCGGCGGTGCGGTTACGGGCTTTTCACTTCCCAGGTTCAGACGGTGTAACTTTAAACGGTGTTGAACCAAAGATGGCTGAACACGCATGACGATATTCACACCGTAAAACGCACTTTCCCCATTTACTTTCTCAGTTGACTGGCGCTAATGAGTTTGCGGTCAGCTTTGCCGGCAGTAAGCGGGTCAGCTCAGCCGAGCGGCAAGATTTAACTGCGGAGTATAAACCACTTCTCGCTCGTAATGGCTTAATGCTTGGAAAAAGCGGATAGGAGGCACGCTGGAGCCTTTTAATTAATACACCCCATGCGAAGCGGTCCCGCTGATGAGAGGCGACATACAGCAAAATGACTTCGAGTTAATTAAATCATGTCGATAACACAAGCGCTGGCCTTCTGTGAGAAATGGCAGATGACGGATAAATAAATAAAATATGTCGCAGTTAAATAATTCTGAACAACATTTATTGTCGTCAAAGTTAACGTTAAAGACTATTTTAAAAACAAAAAAAAAAATCATGAAATAATGCAGTTATAATTCAGACATTAATGTGCCTTTCAAGCTGATAAACATCTCCTGAAAATTAAGTACAGCAATGCACTGAATTACACCGTATGTACTCACTATACACATTTTTCATGAATTCACTACATTAAATGGCGATTAGGGTGCTTATCTTTCTATTGACCATATAAGATTCTAGCTTGTGGACATATTTCAGATATTTACATTGTCAAGGAAAATAAAAGCGTACTCTTATAAGTTTCCCAAAGGCTATATTAAACCCAATTATATATGCTCTTATTTTCAGGGTGTAGTTTAGCTCTTGTACTGTAAGAACTTGGCCTTCATGATAAATTTAAGTGAAATGGGTTTAAATTACAACTGTCTTCTGAAGGACTTTGTAATGTATGAAGTTGTTTCAAATTTGGATGATACATTCAGAGTGAACAATTATAAAAAGCACAAATTCGGAACTCAGGACTGGATTTTAACCCCCCCCCATAAGATTCCAGGAAATTACTTTTCAGTTCTGAAGTCCTTCTACCGATTCACAGTTGCAATCTCAAGTGAGTTTTCCATTAAATACAGCTTCTAAAATGCATAAAAATACACCTGGGGCCCTGAATAAACGCTACATCATAATACAAAACCAAAGTAAGAAATGGTTCAAACAGCCAGGATAAATTTTTACCAAAATAGGACAATGTCATCATCTAAATAAAAACTAAAAACCAGACCAGCAGGCGGGGCAAAGCTTTAAAGTGACCGACAGATTCCTACCAGTTGTACGGAAGCTTGCCATCCCTCTCGAATGATGCGAAGTTGACAAAGGTTCCAGCTCCACATTCCCTTAAGTTACAGGGGCAAATAAAACGTCTCATCCACATGTAAACTAGTTCCGAAGCTTCACATTTACCAACATGAAACTAACACAAAATATGCAACGATATTAGTTCACACCTCACTTCCAGCTTTTTAATATAATCAGCTGACCTTGAAGGAGGACGATTAAAAAAAAAAAAATTAAAGATCATTAGTTCCAATAG
The DNA here is from genome assembly GCA_011763525.2 of Mormyrus iriodes. Lineage (NCBI taxonomy): Eukaryota > Metazoa > Chordata > Actinopteri > Osteoglossiformes > Mormyridae > Mormyrus > Mormyrus iriodes. Next base: position 27,323,198 of record JAAGVU020000061.1, on the reverse strand, counting down.
TAATTGCAAGATATGGATAATACAGATTTTTAATCTAAGATGATTTATAGTTTGCTTTACATTTTATTCATTGTTTGTTATATTCTGTTTATCTGTCGCGCCCATTGCAATGTTGCGTTAAATCTAACAGCCTTTGTCCTGCTCATTATGTTTCTTTCGAGCTCGTTAGGACCTGCTTTCAAAATATCAGGCGACTTGGCATTAATGATCTTGAGATCTGCTGTAGACCGGACATCTGTGTATCTACATACTAGTATCAGGGAGAGTATCGCCGATTGTTACCTGGCCATCTGAAGGTGTTTCTTTCGGAGCACGAGGAAGATGAGGCCCAGCAGACTGAGGAGGAGGACGCTAAGGACGGCCAAGGCAGAGATGGCTGCCACACTGGGGTTCATCTCCCGCACTGCAGCCACACGGGACACAAACAAGTGCCGTTACCAGCCAAGCCATGCCAGATCACGCCTTGTGAGTAAAGTCACTTTCTTCAGAAGCCCTGAACTGAAATTAACATAATTGTGAACTTCATGAGAAACAATCCATTACTATTATTTAACATAGTGTTTCCCAATCCGGTCCTCGGGAATCCACAGCCAGTCCACGTTTTTGCTCCCTCTGAGCTCCCTGCCAGACAGTCCATATTTCTGCTCCCTCCCAGCTCCCGTTAGGAGTGAAACATAGACTGTCAGTGGGTTCCCGAGTACGGTATTGGGAAACACTGATTTCGCAGACACTTATCCAAAGCAATGTACAATTGGGAAGGCAGACGATTCCCAGAGCAATTGGGGGCCTTGTTCAGGGGCCGAATGGTGACATCACTCTGCCAGCCCTGGGATTTGAACCAGCAGCCTTTCAATCAAGGGCAAAGCATCCTAACCCACTGACCCACCCCGCCCCCCAAAAAAAGGCCCCATCATGACCTTACACATCTGTATGGATGGATGTCTATTAGGATTGGACACTCCTACAGAACCAACGTGGAGCTGAAGTTCACATGGGTGACCTGGCCAAGCGGAAACCAGCCCGAGGTGGACATAATTGTAAGATTACCTGTGGTAGACACATCAATGTAGGTAGGCTCACTGGGGGTGCTGTAACTGTAGCTGGTCACGCTGCAGTTGTAAGCAGTGGCAGGCTGTAGGCTGGACACAGTGGTCATGTGAGAGTGGACCATCTGTGGTTCCCTCGCCTGTGGGTGGGCCGTGAGAATATTATTATACACATCAAAACTACAGCAGCATGTCAGTAGGTGCCTAGTTGTGTTCATTTAATTTCCACTGAATTTTAAAAATGACCCAACATACCAGTTTTCATTAAAACTTTACTCTGACAGAAGCATTCAATACTATTTGCTGAAAACAGCTTTCAAATTATTTTATGTACACACCGAGGGTACATCATTTGCATGACAGTGACTTAATACCTGGAGAAGTACAATCACTTGCTGAAATCACCCTGGACAATAATGACTGACAGCCTTGCACGTCCCTGGGGTGAACCTGATTTGAAATAAAATGAGCTAAAAGCGAACATATCGAATCTGTTTTTCACTGCTCCCTGGGTACTCTTGTCTTATTGTTGCATCCAGGCAACAGCCCCTAAACACTGAATAATGGCCTGCCAAAGTTTTATTTAGTGTTCCTTCAGCACCAACTTGTTTGATAAATTCTGAGGCAACAAATTAAATCAATAAAGGGTGGTGGGTGGGTGGGGGGCAGCAGGAAACTCAGTTTTTGATATAAAATCACATCTTACACTAAATTAGAAAATGTAACTTCTCATATATCCTTTATCCATTGTGTGTCAGTGTAAACATCTACTTCTATCTGTTAGTTTGCAATGGCAGTCCCAGTAAATCCACTTTGAAGGTTTAATTAGCTGTTTGTAGCTGCCAGTAAAGAGCAATCATTCCCTGATGGACCACATGATAAGAATTATTAGTTGTCAGACATTTGCTCCCCAGCAAACAACAGGTTCTTCATACCAGATAAATTGAGACAGGGTATTATCTCAAAGCAAGGCTGACCGAGATTTTCAATCAAAAGTCCAGAAACAATGAACAAAGTGTAGCTCCTGCTAAAGAAATAATGATACATTTTACCTCCTCAAATAATTAAAAAAACAGCATCTTTACATGTCATTGTCCCTTTGCTTTGAGTATTTGACACAATAAGCGTTAGATATGATACCTACAAAAAGACTAGGCATATAACACTCAAGATTAGACTATAGAACTACAGTCTTGGGTCACTCCAAGACATTTTATACAAGGCTGCAACAACTAATCGATAATGTCAATAAAAATCGGCTGCCATCATTTGGTTGCATTTTTGCAGTTTGCTGCATAAATCACGTATAGTGACATTACCTAGCAACGTTAACATGGGTGTGCCAAGTACAATTGTAAGCCAGCTAAATATGGCAAAGGCAGTGGGCTCGTCTGTGGAGGGTTGATGTTATTTTGTGCGTTTCTCTTAAATGCTGCGTTCAGGATTGATCAAGCTTTGATATTTGTTTCCATTTCATTCTGTCACTTTAAACAGAGGATCGTTACACTGTGTGCAGTTTTAATTAAAACTGTGACTTGATGTTTTATTTAAAAACTATTTGCCCTTTTCTTTAAAACCTGTTCTGGCCCAACAAATCGATTAATCGATCGCCTGATCACATGATTAATCAAGTATAAAAAAATTGATTTATGCAGCCCAACTTTGATATTCCAGATACGTCTACCTATGCACAGTGGTGACGAAGTCAGTAAAACATCCGGTTTATTAAAAGCAGTACTATGGATAACAGTACTCAATGTGAAGCCATTAGGGTGAAAGCCAATCTCACTTTAAGATCCTTTCCTGGAGCAGCTGGCTTACAGTGGACCTGGTAGTAATCCACCACCCCCTCCTCAACCCAGATGAGGGTCACAGAAGTATGGGTGCTGTTCACTGCGTGGAGAGACCTGGGGGGAGCAGGCCCTGTCAAAACAAAATCAAAAACGAAAAAAAAAAACGACTCAAAATAAATAATACATTTTACTACCTTGCCCTTGGCATATGCCTTTTACCATCAAATAATAATACTGAATTATAACATTTATTAAAGTTGTCTCCCTCCACAAATTGGGGGCACAATCGGTGGCAAACAAATTTCGGAGGGGGTTAAAATTTTACTACGTGCCTGGTATACAAAGTGACAGCTCTCCTGTCAGACTCAGATACTGCTCTGTTTTTCACAGAAAAAAACACAGCTAGAGTATGAACAGTGTGAATACGGTGCATCTGAGCACTCCATACAAGCCGTGATCAAACCCACAGCAACATGTCGCCATGGCGCCCGGTACTACAGACACCAAAGGGCAGCCCAGCGCTCCGGTCGTCAAGCAGCCTGATTTAACAGCCCCGCGCCATTCCCAAGATGCCGACACTGACCCAGTTTGATGATGTGTGGCCGAGAGGTGTTCCTGCTGCGTTCCGTGCATGCGCTCACTGTCAGGTTGTAGATGTCCCCAGGGGGGATGGCCAGAGCTGCCTTCATAGACATGCGGGTCACCTTCAGTTGGGGGTGGGGGGGGGGGGAAGGTTCCCAGTCATTCATCCTGCCACTGAGCCTCAAATCACCTTCAAACCACCAAAGCACGATTCCCAAAACTACATTTTCTGTATTCAGGGATGAACCAAGGCTCACATGCTAACATGATGCATTTCGGATGCTTCGGTTTTTTTTCCCGAAAATTCTACGAGCAATGCCACATTGCCGTCATTACGACTGTGGCCTCTGTGTGGTTGTTCCACTGCTCATGGTGGCAGCAGAATGCTCCAAACTGAAAGCTAAAGACCGCTAACAACACAGCCATCATTCACTAAGCCGCATACTTGGGTTCGAGAAAACGAGAGAACTGTGATCAGCTATGTCGGGCGGACTCACGTCAGCAGAAATGCGCTTCTTGAGGCTCTTTTTGCCCTCGGCCACCACCTGCCAGTGCAGCACTCGGGAGTGTGACAGGTCTGTGAAGATGTCCCCGTAGGTCCAGCGCACATACAACAGGCCACTGGAGTACTCCACCGATGAAATGTGGGGGGCCTCAGGAGCTGGTTCAGAATATGACATTTGAATTAAAATTTTCTCAATCTTCTCCGTGATGAGCAGTCAGTCTAAAGAGCCTTCAGGGATTAAAGCTCACCCACAGCTGAGATTCATCAAAAAAAACTCATGAAAGCAAAAAACCCATGAGCTCATCAAAAACTTTAACGGTCTAATAATATACTCTATCATATTAATTAATATTGTAATTACTCTGAAGTAATTATTATATTATTTTGACCTGAAATGCTGACCAGAGCTACAAGAGTATAATTATTTGGCAGGGAGTGAAGTTGTAAGTAACCCAAAATAATATGTGGCCAAGCGGGACCACGTGGCGTCCCCACAAGGTGGCAGATTTTTTAAGGACACTGCGCTCTGGCCATGTAGGGAGTGGGATTATAACTACATCTGGCCTGCAGGTGGAGTTACCTGTGATGAAGCTCACGGTAGAGCCATCACAGCAGCGGAGAGCTGGCTCGCCCCAGGTCACCATGGTAACACGGAAGTTGTAGTACCAAGCCGGCAGCAGGTCAGTCACCCTCTACCGGGAAGAAGTCACAAAGCAAGTGGTTAAGCGTCCACCCCAAACTGTCGAACGAGCAGCCGTTTGAGCAATAAGAGTGCTTCGTTGGTCGGACTTTCACAATTCAGGCACCGCCATTGGCTGGCTGTCTCCCTCTTGGGAATGCCAGGGCTCCTCTATTGGCTGTCAGCCACCATCGGGCGGAAGGAGCGCCCTCGAATGGAACAGATGGCTTAACAAGTCATCCTGTGTCGATATGAACACGCGGCGGGAACAGAAACTACACGCCAACCCAGGGAATTGGAAACCATTTGGCACTTCTATCTGGGGGAAACTGATGAGCGTAATGATGTACAAATTCCGTACAGCTGAGGTATTCTACTAGAGCATGTCAGCCAAGGCAATTTCCAGAAAGTTCTGGTGTCTTCCAGTTCAGAATCCAGAGCCCATATCCAAAAAGTTTTAAGTCATATAAAAATCACTTTAGGGGACCAATTGCATTCTGGGATGCATGGGGACAGTAAATGACGGGCATTACCACAGAGGCTGTTAGCGATGCCGTAGCTGCGACTTCATAGTAGGTAGTCCAACCAGATGTCAGGGTGACAGGGTTGAAGAAGAAGGTCTCTAGGATGTACTTGCGGAAGGCGACGTTGTACGGCCTCTGCCAGGTGAGGATGATGGCTGAGGGGCTAAGTGGATAGACGACCAGTTCCCGTACTCCTGTCGGCTCTACGGGACAGTGGATGCCTTAGTGTCTCGGTAACACCACCGGGATCTAAGGGACTCAAGACTCACAAAAACTTCCTACCAAATTCTAGGGACTCTGTGGTCACAGTGCAGGGGATTGTGGGGGAAAATCAGAAGCACTTATTTGCGTACAATTAAAAACACTTTGTATTTTATAAAACAATTATGGCTTTGTACAATTACTCTCCTAATTACCTTCAAATAACCTAAATTACCTGCCAAATGTACAGCAAATGTTCTTTAAATACTTAATTAGAACATGAGCTTTAATATAATTTTAACAATAAAAATAAAAGATCACTGATGACTTTGGGACATTCTTACTAATTGGAAAATATCAGCGAGGAAGCAGTTGGCAACTCACCAATTCCGATGATGACGGGGTCAGAGGGGGGGCTCGCCAACGGGCCATTTGTGTGGTACACCACCACCCTGTATTGTGCCCCCGGAGTCAAATTGGTGATGATATCACTAGTAGAATTTTCCTGTGAACAGCAGTGCAGCAGCATGCTCAATGAACCACTAATCGCAGGTTGTTTAAAACTTCTCTTAAGTAATTTGTCCCCCACCGTTTTATAGAGGTTAGTAAGATATTTATATGCTAGAACACCATGGCTAAATTGAATTAAGCCTAAAGCTCTGCAGTGAATACAGAAAATACATATTTATCGGCCGTGGAACACAGAGGGGCTTTGACAGAGGCTGTGGTCAGTGGCAGGACGCCCAGTGTGTCCAGAAAAGCCAAGGGTGACATCATCGTCAGAGGACGGGCTTTAACACTGATAGCCGAAATGAGAGGCAGCCTGCTGGCATTTCACTCGCAGCTCATCCATCTTTGCCGCGCTGTTGCCATGCAATCGCACGGGTCCACGATTATCGGGCAAACCGGCGTCCTCAGAGGACATTACACATCCCCGAAGCCCCGCGGTCAGACGGCGGTGAAAGGAAATGTCTGACGTGAGCCATTCCCAGCTGGAAGCCCCCTTCTGTCGTGAAAACCCAGAATCCAACGGGTCACTGTGACCCTGTCCTGGGTAAGCAGCTATGGAGGACAGATCGATGCAAAACCCAGCACATACAAAAAAAACGTACTTCCGTTAATATACCATGGCGGCAACTAATGGTTCCACCTTCATGACCATATTACAGAAACAGACCAGTTCTCTTTTTTAAATTAACATCTTATAAATATTAGGAAAATAAAAATATAAATGCATAATTCTTACAGTGATGCAAAGTTATTATTAAACGCAAAGCTGAGCACGTCGTTTCATTAAATGGCAATTATCCTATATTTCTTAATGCATAAATAATAAAATAACCTTGCTTACATGCCGTAGAAACTATATTAATGATTAATGTAAAGATGGTCCATAAACGTCTGTACACTTTGGAGAGACTTAATCTACTACATCATTGCTGGGATATAAAATGTGAAAAATCCATAATGAGATTGCCTCTTGGTTGTAGTATAATCCCATACATAACACAACACCCCTTTCACCCTTTAACCCTCTCATGGACGCCCCCTGGAGGATTAACGGTAATGACAGGCCCACCTCGGTGCAGTAGATGGTCTCCGTCCGCTGGCTGATGGTTGGTTTGAGGCACGTGAGTGACAGCACGGCCACCAGGCTGCCATTGTGGCGGGAGGTGCTAGGGGCCCAGGACACGGCCGCCGTGGTGGGGTTCAGCAGCCGCACGCTAACTGCCTGGGGTCGCTCTGTGGGCTGCTCGAACCACTCGCCATTGTGACCTGTGACAAGCCAACCAGCCAGCCAGACTGTTACACACAGTAACCATGCGCTGGTAGCCAGTAACAAACACCAATGCCTTGTTTCCACCAACATAGAGCTGATGCTGGTGCTGGGCTGGTTCTCGCTTGATGCCTTTTGAGAACCTGTCTGCATTTCCACCAGTTTCAAAAAACAACTGAATGGAAAAGTTACGTAGGCGGAAGTGAGAGTAAAGTAAAGGCTCATATGTATTCTGTTTTGTTGGATCTATTTTGATCCGTTTCTGATTTTAAGTCTTTATAAGCTGCCGAACTAAAAAAAAAAGTTTTCAGAGTATGACTCGCTGCGTTCTGTCGCTACTGCCTGTATCCTCTTTTGTCTCCTTACAGACAAATCTCCCCGTCTGTGTGTGTGTTTATTCTCGTTCGCTGTTTTACTGCTGTCCTTTTAAGGATCACGCAAAAGAGTATTAAAAATTGAACTCTGCTGTCTACCTCATGATCTCTTCACCACTCAAGCACCACAATATTTTTTTTTTTTATTTGACCTGCAACATATTTATAATTTATTATTGACTCTGGCCAGCAAATCGATCTTTCGTTTTCCACAGAATAAAAAAAAAACAAACAATGTAATGTTATTCCGCTAATAAGCCGGCAAGTTGTTTTATTGCCGGCACCGGCGGCACTGGACAAAATTACATCGTTAATGGATTAAATTTTCCAGGTATGCGAACGGTTTGGATGTTATAGCCCATCCTACTTTCGCTGATGTTACGGTTCCAAATTCTGAGACCAGCTTTTCTCTGGTGCCGTGCTGGAGCTGTTTTTTCTGGCCCAGGGCCAGTTTTTTTGAGGTGAAATCGAGCGGAACAAGTCCAGCACCAGCACCACATTGGTGGAAATGAGGCAAGAGTCCCATCATCCCACACAACTGGCCTCTAGGTTACTTCTAAAGTGATCCATAATCCAGGACTACTTAAGACTCATATCCTGTACCATGCTAAACCTCAACACTCAAAATAAGCAGCACAAGAAAGAATCAGAGAGTGGCTCACTGAGGTAGAAGGTGATACTGGTGTCTCTGGTGCTCTCCCTGGGGTCGCAGTCTCCGGACGAGCTCAGGGTGGTGACCAGCACCCTGTAGGTTCCTGGTTCTGTCAGTTCCATGAAAAATTCATGAGTGTTTTCATCCACGGTGGTCATCTCCGTGGAGTTACCTGTTAAAACATTTACCATGTTCACTTCAGTTGAAGTTCTCTACAAAAGCATCAATTATGTATTTACTAAGAAACTTTTATCTAACTTATATTCTCATCCATTATACAGCACACTCTACCAAAATGTTTACTAAAAAGGTTGAAATGTCCTGCGAGACCTTTCCAGAACTACAGTTTGTTTCATAAACAGCAGAGGTCTGCAGACATGCACATCTAGGGTTGGTATTCTATGATCCCCAGTAGACTCACCATCTTTGTAGATGTAAATATTGAAACCGTCAAATGCGGTGGGAGGACGGGGGGGCAGCCATCGCAGCTCGAGCAGCATGGGGGGCCATCTGGTAGGGAGTGGAGCAGAAGTAGGATACAGGGTCGGGCCCCCGGCAGACCCCAGCTCAGGGGAGTCCTCGTACTCTGAAAACGGTGCATTCACAGGATCCTGCCCTTCCTGCTTTGTGGGGGCGGTGCTTGTAGTGGAATCGGGCCAATAATGCTGGGTGGTATTGTCATCCTCAGTGCCATTGACAGAGAAGCCATCAATGGAGCCGTTAAGGCTTTGAACTGGGTCCACGGGTCCATGAGGGTCGGGATAGTCCGTGGACTCAACCTCTTCCTCCAGAGTCCCCGCCTGTTCCCGTTTCCCCATTAAGGGGACATCACGCCCACTCCGTCTCAGTAGCCAGTCATGGATTCCCGTTAACTGAGGCCTGCCTCTGAGCTGAGTGATCTTCAGGGACAAATTGAGGGGAGGGTTTGGCACTGTGGGAGGAAACACAGACATGGTCTAGAGCTGTGGAGATTAAAAAAAATGAACAGAGATACAAATAAGCCTTGAAAGTGTACAAGACATCATTCCGACCACCTGCTTCGATGCATCTCTGTGCAACAAGACAAAAATAGGTCCAATTTCATGGACACTAAAAGGCGATGACATGTATTTTGAAATACTACTCGACTTCATCAAACCCAAATCAAAATTCAACAATATTTATCTCATTTAGATGAGTTACTGCCAACACTTACTACTTAATGCAGCATTCATAGGGAGAATTGTCACAGACGTAAAAAAGCATTAAAATCATTTTCAACACGGCACATGCATGGAGAATAAAATGAAATGGCAGTTGCATGGAAGCCATTAGCTATGCTGAGTGGGTGGAAAGCTGTACTTTGGGCTAATTCCACACCCGAGGGGACAGTCTAACCTACCCGTCCTGTGCTGTGTGGGCTGGTGGACCACTCTGCTGTGCCGGACTACAGCACTCTTATTGATGGTGGCTTCTGACACCAGCTGGAACGTGATATTGCTATAGCAGGTCCCCGGCAACCAGTGCTTGAAGACCGTTTTCCCCTTGGTGAAATCTGAACAAATAAAAGGATAATGACTCCAAACTCTCTCATATCAGAATGCATATATAGGGTACCTGCCACAGAGGTAAATAGCATAAAGCAATTTAATGTTGCATCAAACTGGCTTTGAGGCCAAAACCACTTACTATGCTACAGCATGAATAGCTACACTATGCTACAGTAAATTAAACAACACTGCCAGCGACGCAACCCGCGAAAGGGGGAACGTTAGATATTGAATAATATTATTCATCCGAGGCATCGTGCCAACTGCAGCCCAGGGTAGCTCTACCTTTGTACAGGATCCACCGATGCTCCTGCCTCTCCAGGTAACTGATGTTCACCCTGCTGAAAATGTTGTTCTCTGCATATTTCATCTCAAAAACGATGCCCGTTTCCGGAGAAGGCTTGTAGTCATGGATGAGCACGCTGTCCACTGGCAGAGGCCCTGGAAATTAAATTACTCTTACTTCCAGCCAAGAAGTTTGTTCTGCGGAATCACAGCGGGTCTTCAAAACACACCAAAAATGAGCTGCTGGGGGAGTACTGAAAGCAATGGTAATATACATTCACACAGAAAAGGCAGGCCAGGTGTAGCCTACACAAGGAAGGTGGCTAACATTGTGACACCTTGAATAAAAAGGCAGCGTCCTATAGGGCTGCAACAAATAATCGATGATGTTGATAATAATAATCAGTAACAAAGTTATGGCTGTGTCATCGATTAGTCGCACTGCATATAAGAACCTCACCACCTAGCACACCAACGTTAATGTTGGTGTGTTAACCTTAGCTCCTACTTCACTTTCCTGTGTGCCATCACAGTCCGCACATGGTCGTGCACACGGACTCTTGTGTACCTACTACATTTGTTTGTGGACGCAGATGATCGTGATGGACATATCACGAGCAATGATATTTTAGCATACCAGCAGAGGGCAGATGTATTGTAACAAACAAAGAAGCAGTATAGTGAAATGAAGTTTTAAAATAGTTACTAGGCTTGGGCTTTACAATAATACAGTACACCATGGTATTTTAAAATTTTAAAATACCATGAAAACACCACAGTATAAAGGAGAATCATAAGCAAGCTAAATATGAGAGAGGTAGCGGATCTTTTCCGTTTCTATGCCATTTTGTCACTCAAAATAGAGATTCTCTACACTATGTAAAATTTTCTACACTTGATTAATCAACTTTTTACACACAATAATAGATTAATCATTTTTCGGAAGACATAAATGCCTTTTGAACAGCAGGGGGCAAGAGGGATCAACAGTGTGTTACAGGACAGGGGATAAACGCCAGTGCAATTTCTCACTTGTGAGGATGCTAACAGGAGTCCCTGGTTTTGACCACGCTGAGCCGTTGCTGACCACTAGGCTGACCGTATAGCAGAGGCCGTGGTAGGAGGCGTTGAAGATCAGAGGATGGGGGGCGGCTCCACTGGGGTTCTCAAACTGCAGGAAATGGGCCTTGGGCTCGCCAGACACTATCACTGCATATGCCAGGGCGTCTTCCCTCATGTCTGAGGCCTCCAACGATATGATGATGCTGCCTTCATCTCTGATGCCAACGAGGAGGGAGGCAGCGCTCTAAGAAGGAAGAACAGAAGAGATTTAAGTTAGGGCTACACAATACTGGAAAAAATTCACATCGTGAAATTTGACATTTTTGAGATAAATAATGTAATATTCATAAAGCAACAGTGTGTGTCAAATAAGTTGATGGTGCTGTCACAAGCTGTGCCAACAGACACAAAACAGTGCTGACACCACATGCTTTTGCGCAATATCGTCTCTGGAATACAAAATATTTCCATACAGCGGAAGGCTTTTGGTGACCAGTTCTCGTTTGCTTTTCTCCTCACTCATTTTTGCTAAAATTTCTCACAAATGTGCCACACCATCTATGGTCAACCAGCAAAAACAAAAGTGATCATGACTGACTGAGAGCACAAGAAGAGCACAAGCAGCAGCGGTAAACTTGAAACTGATTTTGTCTCATAAGTCAGACAATCTTGCAAAGGAAAATTCATTAATAATTGCAAAGTTTGTGAAATGTTCTTTGCCGTGTTTTAGCATTTACTTTTTGCTGGTCTCACTCCAGCTAGCGTGGTCCCTGCAATGTGACGACAGCATGTGCATGACATGCGATGTCGATATTAACATCACACATCAGATCTAATTTTAAGGTGTGCGCTTTAGTGCCAGGGATAACGATACAAACCAGGGTAATAAAACATCGTATACACCTTCACCTTCTATGCGATTGATTGAATAGTTGTTTAAAAATGTATGTTATCGGAAAAGCTAAATTTAGCGATCGTTTTTCAGCCTGACTGGCACAGGAAATAACAGGAAGATACTGAGCGCACTGCTTAGGCCGAGTATAGATTCCAGTTTCTCTGCCACAGGAAGTAAACGGATACAGCATTAATTCATTTTTCCAGAAGTGCTTATCCAGTTCAGGTTCATGGAGAGCCTGGAGCCTATCCAAGGAAGGATGGGGTACGGGGATAGACACACCCTGGATGGGATTCCGGTCAAATACAGGCTGATTAATGCACATTTACTAAGGGCAAATGAGACATACCCTAAAAGGGATGGCTGTGGGCTCCAGAGAGAAGCTAAAGTTAAAACCTATGTAAACGCGTGGAGAGCCGCCAAACTCCACAAACCAAAATCGAGTCCACAGCCTGGATGTGTGAGGCTACAGCACAACCCGCTGAGGCACTGAGCTGAGCAGCCACACAGCGCACAGGGTCAATTAGGAAGTAAATAATAAATCCACCACTTCACTTCAAGTTCAGCACCTGGATGAGAGAAATCATCTACATATCATTAATTCTCTCTGCCTGGATCAAATTCCCAGAAGGAAGCAGGAAACTGGTGCTCTTGGCAGGAAGCAGACAGGAAGCACATGGGTCAGAGGTCAGTCCCATTTTTGAAATGCCACACATGATTGAAAAATTATCAATTCACTTAAAAAGGGCAGATGGCAAATCTCCAAGCAGAGAAATACTTCTGGAAAAACTGGAAGAACTATTGTCCATAGAGTCGGTACTGGTTGAAGACCACATGGAGCCCTAGGCAAGATTCACCTCCAGCACCCCCCCATTCATTAACCTGCACCTAGTCAATGATCTGAAATGAATTTCAATCGCTAACTCCTACCCCCACAACCCACATCCTCTTTCCTCAAGCTAATGCCCAGCGCATCTTCCTATGAGTTTCCCCTTGCGATCTTTTTATTTGCTTCTCCCCAACATTTTGCTAATCCACTCTCCATCCACAGACCCCAAATAAAGTCCCTATTCTACCACAGGCTGTCATGCTCGGAGTACATGCTGCATACACCATTTGATGCAAGAGTAGCTGCGTGAATGACCGTGTTCAGGGACATCTCTGGATGCCCCGAGGTGTCTAGGTTAAGCCGGATCACACTGCTTGGATGCTAGAAGCATTTTATTGTCAGCAGCAGCTCGTAACACAGTAGTCAAGCACTAGAAAAGTCATGAATGTCACCAGACACAGAATCGGGTAGCTACAAGCTTGCAAGGGACTGTGGGGCTTTGCGTTGGCTCTTCTCTAAAGCCTACACAGGCACTGTGTACTCAATCCAGACCCAGTTCAGAGATACTTTCAAGCTATGGCACTTTAGTAAGAAGTTGTGAGTTTCAAGGCTTCAGCCATATTCTTTTTTGAGGCTCATGTCTGACCAAAAACGCTTCACCAATGCTCCTTCACCAGAAGAAGTGTCTGGAGCCTAAATGGCACCCCTCTCACGCCAAATGGGTGACTTTGTCCCAGGAGGTTCGTTCAGTCCTATCGCAAACCATCACTTCAAAAACACAGAAATCGAAACTCCAGTCCCGATGAAGCTCTAGCTCTCAAGACTACGGTCTCCATGGCGACAGCATTCGGGAAAAGAACGGGAAGCCCCACTTTAATGCAGTGCGTGCTGTGGAAAAATCCCTTGAATCTCCTTCATAGAGCTTGGGATTTATTTTGCAGAAAGCAATGAGACGCGGCCTGGGGATTTCATGACATGCCTGTGGTGACACTCCATCGTTCATACTCGACCTGAGCCCCGAAAACTGCTCATTTCTCACCGTGCAGGTCTCATTAAGCCGGGCTCCATAGCACCATGTCACTAAACTAACCTGCCCCAGGTTTGGGGTGGGGGTGCATCAGAGTGTCACTCTCACACCAATGCGCGGGGGGGGGGCGGTCGTCTATAAATCCAAAGATGGGATTAGTTCATGCTGATTTTAGCAGCAGTATAATTTCGATGTTGGGGGAAAATTCACAACAGGAGCACACACAATCCGTTTCTACAGAATAAAGTACATCAACCAGGTGCTAGGTACCAGCCAGCAACAAAGAATTTATATCTAAAATAATATACGTACTGAGTATCATTAAAAGAACTATACCATGGGCAGCACAGATCGCACGGCTGCTTCCATGCCTCAGTCACTGGTACGCTTTGCGTCTTTTCCACTCCAGGCAATTAATTTAATTACTCAATCAGTCAGCGTCTCTGATCTGCAAAGGCCCTCCTCTACATCCCCCGTGTCCCAGACTGCCTTTTCATGTGCAGAGCTCTCTCATCATTAATGGGCGCTTGCGCTTACCGCTACGGAGCTGAGCCCAGCTCGGAGAATCGGTAATGATTTGACGTGAAGCTATCTGTCAGGGGGAACCTTTGAAGATCCGCGAGCTGCTCCATCGATTCCTTCCCAAGTGCCCTGACAGACTGGGGCTGTACGTCGCCCTACAAATCCACAGACACATTCTAAGTGGCACAGGGGCTGGGATTCAGAAGCATCTTGGCTGTATTTTTGCTAACATTTCAGGCTTATTTAGATGCTGACTTTGATATCTTTAATATTCTAAACTGCCTTGTGATACACCGGCATCATGTTCAAGGTGCTCTTTGATTCCTGAGACTCTAGAAGCAACACGACCCCACCCTGGATACAGGGAAATGGAAGGACTCAGTATACTTAAATTTCCATTTTTAATCTCATTTATTTTCTAATTATCATCTTATAAAATAATTATATTTTAATATTTTATAAAATGTCTAATTTTCTTGTGCAAAAAGCTAGCCGTTTGCTTTTAACAAAAAACGATAATTTTAGTCCATTTTTGCCATCCAGTCCAAATATGCTTGTCACATGAGAATAACACCACAGAACACACAATCCCGATCGATTCAGCTGTCCCTTCAGAGCAGATGCCAGAGCAGGGGAAAATGTCCTTACAGGAAACGCCTCGGACAAACACACGTAAAATACGGCTGCTCAATAACAGCTTCCGTTTGCTCTTAAGTGGCAGAAAGCTGGAAGACAGACGCCGACATTATCTCAAATTACAGCAAAGGTAAACGACAGGAAACAGCTGTTAACCAAAGTCAGTTATGCATATAAAAGATGACAGATCTACTGAAGCTATATAGAAAACCTGAATAAAATTTTAGTGTAAACTGCAGCTTATACTTCTCGTGGACAGAACACAACACAATAACGGTCTATAAGAAACCTTCTTGACTGGTCATTGAGGTCCTGCATGCAAGGCAAATTCACGTGAGCCAGATTTTTCACTTGTAGCACCAGCAGCATACTGCAGATTGAGAAACCTCCATCTATCCAACTTTTGACTCCGTTTCCTGGCCTGGGCTGTGTGTGTAGTTGGGGGGGTGGGAGGTCCCCAGTAAGCCACCATAATATTCAGAAACAAACCTTTCAAAACCGAGCCAGTTAAAGCACCCAAGTACAAATTTACATGATAAGTTCCCAGATTGGATCACATTATCCCCGACTCTCTCCTAAAGCCATCTTGTGACTGTAAAGCACCTTGTGATTGTAGCCCAAGGCTCAATGATGTCCTTTAAGGGACCATGTTGTCCATTTACCAATTACTGCTATCCAGCTCTCAGCACTGCCTATCAATAAATCTGACTCCGCTGGGGACACTTGCATCTGGTCTGTGAGATAACGCTTCATATTTAAGCCAGGTAGGCATGTCGCGACAATTATGATATCGACTTATCGAACAATATATGGGCATGACCTCAATAATTTTTCTGACTACGATATTGGCAAATCGTGTTTACATAAGTGTCTGCGATGAATGCCACCAACTGCCCTCGTCTGCTCTCTGTGTTAAATGACTGAAGGACAGAATTTTCAATCCTGCCCCCACAAGACCCTGTCAGGCACCCACCCACTAATCATATTTTGTTCTGCTCCCACCCGCATCTTTTAAGTCTGGTCCTGCTCAAATGAAAGATGACGTTCTGAAGGAGATAAAAGACATTCCCTTTTATTCTGCTACTACAGATATGTGGTCAAGCTCAAACATGACCCTATGCATAAGCTTGACCATACATTACATCACTGCTGACTGGACTCTGCAGTCAAAGTGTTCGGAGACCAGATACCTACCCCAAAACCATACCGCCGACGTACTTGCTGAAGCTCTTCAGTCTGCTTGTGGCCTGTATGACTATAGACAATGGTCCTAACATAGTGGCTGCAATACACAATATTGGCTGGCCATGGCTCAGTTGCTTTGGGCACAACCTCCACTTGGTTTCCTATGGCTAAGACAGTGACGGAGATCGTGCAGCGCATGCCATGGGACTTTGTAGGAACCTTATCAACACCTACAACCAGAGCTGGCTAAAGACAGACCTGAGAAGGCACAGACTGAAGCCAGTCTCACACAACACAGTCTAGTACTGATGAGTGATTGAGAAAATCATTGAGAGTTAAGTTGGTATGCAGCACAAAATATTTAAATGTTTAATTTAAAAATTAATTTAAAGGGTTGTTTTGGTTTTTTTTTTTTACTTATAACTTTGTGGCCTGTAATGTATATACTTTCATAAGCATGTATGTATTATATCACTGGTTACATCATAAAAGTATATAAATAAAATAAAACTTTGTGATGAACAATGGAAATGTAAAGAGTAGTATTTGTTGAATAATGTTGATATAGTGTAACTAAGGAAAAAGAATAAATGTTATCTATCTCAGGACGTCTCCACATGATGGGGCACCAAGCGAAAAATGATAGCGAGGGTTCTGGAGCAACTTCCGGCCATAAGACGTGTCCTGGTTGAAGCTGGCAGGATGTTCACTGTTGGAATCTATTAATGCAGCAATGAAGCCAGTGGATGATGTCACGCATGTTCTCTCAGAGGAAAAACACGTCATGATGTCCTCATTATAGCCTGTGTTGGAACTTCTAAAAGGCAGAGCCCAATGACATTGCACTGACAGCAAGAATGAAGGAAAACATTTGCAGGGTATGGACACAGACATACAGCACATCTAAAATCCAAGACCTCCTGAGAAAGGCCACCATATTGGACCTGAGATATGGTAGCATGGAGGGTCCAGAGGTGTAGGATGTCGTCAAACATCAGCTCTTGCATGAACTACTAGACATGAAAGAGAAAGAAGGGACTGCCAGTGGTGAGAGCTGCAGGGGGAGATGATGGAACAGAAAAGTCCAACTCAAAGTCATCAGACCAAAGCTGTATCGGTACAAAAAAAGAATATAGGCTGTTGCAGAGCTGACCAAGTTCCTCCAGAAAGAAGCACTTGATGCAACATCTCATCCCTTGATATGGTGGCATGATAATCATAGAAGACTTCCTCTAATAGCCAAGTTAACACAAAAATACATTTGTGCAACAAGCTCCCCCTCATACAGAATGTTCAGCACAGCTGCCAACATTGTTACCCCAGAGACATCCTGCCCTAAGCCCCACAAACTAAATATGTTGGTGTTCCTTGCTCAGAATCTTCCCGATAATTAAAATACATATTTGGCAGCAGATGTGGCCAGGCGAGGTCTCTGTGCTTTTGTTTACAAGGACACTTGACTGTTGTTTTAAGGCAGGCCTTGTGTTTTTGACCAAATTATAACAGATTATATAGCATGCGTGTGTGATAATTTTCAAATGGCACAAAGCCTCATCGCATTAGTCAGAATTTTTTTTTTTACTTTACTGTAGTATGTTGTGTTTGTAGTACATTTTATTTTTAGTAATGCAATTGTGTGATTTGGCCACAAGAATGTTTAATGTTTAGCCACAACAATGCTCAATATTTAGTACATTTTTTGTAAACTGAGCCTGAGAGTGTATTTGCATATTATCAATATTTTGGTTGTGTGGTTTTATTTATTTAGGATTTTTCTGACATTCCAATTAGTGTTTGAATATGCTTAAGAATTAAGAGTTGATTGTTTTTTGAAAGGCTGTTTTGTATTATTCTGCTATTACATTATCATTATATCAGCTGCATAAAATGGCCTTACGATGATGACAATAATACTGTTTATCGCAGTTATTTCTGGGACAATATATCGTACAACAAAAAGTAGTTATCGTGACAGGCCTAAGCGCAGGAAGAGCTTCGAATGCTCTGTACAGCAACACCGGCACTTTATATAAAAGAGCATATCATCAATTTACAGGCACAAGTCTGCATGAATTACAGGGTCGATACAAGATGTGAGAAACCTGACCTGGACCGCAGAACCAATCAGGCGCAAAGCAGCAGTTTGATGTCGGATGCAAGCCGTGCTGCCCATCTCAAAGGCTGTGGCAGCTTCAGGTCAGATGGGCACACAGGTCCGTCGTCTCTGGAGTCATTAAGGATCCTCCGTATCTCAAAGGCTTTGGAGGCTTTATTTACTCATTTGGTTAGAAGGCCAATGAACGGCCAGAGCTCTGGGACTCTAAGGAACTCAGATGACACAAATGACCAAAGGGATTTTATTAAAGCGATTAAAAAGAGGAAAATGGGATCCAATACCAGGGGCCGGGGGTGGCTTAATAACCAGACATACTTCTACGCCCCCCTACCCACCCACTGAGTGTGACCCGTCTATGGGATTCATTTATTTAATAAGCATTTGCGATAGACTTACGAAAAGTGATTTCAGTCTTAATCACTATCTTCGGTGTAGCCAGACGCTCCTTTAGGCAACCAATATATTGTAAAATGGACAAAAAAAAAACAACAAAAAAAACTGTCACTCCAGCAGCTCCAAATGAACATCGTATTAAGGATTTGTATGCATCCACGCATTTATCTTCCAGCCCCGTACCATGTTCATGCCCTGCCAGCTTTGAATAAAATTTAAAACCTACATTTTTCCATTCCAGTACGTTTAAGCAAATATTAGACACTTAATAAAACCATTTAGCGAATCCAAGAAGCGAAGCTGAAGTGAACAAAAGCCTTACCCCGTGCTAATCAACCAGCGATCATGAGCTAGTCTTATGCAAAAGTTTGGCCACCCCTCGATAAATAACATATTTTGGTTATTTTTTTATTGAAAAGATGCAAACACAGTCTCTCTAGGAAATGGAAAAAATGCTTTGAACTTTTGCATAAGACTCTATATTATAATATATTACATGCTGGATCTATGGTTTCTACAGACCATCTCAGGGATCAAGGGTCAATGGATCCATCGGCGACTGTCATTATATATCTATCACTGACTTATCCGATCAGGAAGAGGCTGTTTCGACGACCCTGGGTGAGCCTTCACAGAGTACATCTACGCCTGAGACCCACCACCATCTGTCAAGTTATGTCGAGACGCAAAGACCTGATGCTTCCTCTTACCCCGCCTTTAAACGGCTTGAGGGATTGCTGCGATCGACCACGAGACGGTAGACCGTCAGACGTCGGAAGAGGAAAGGCGGCTGATTTATTATTCAGGGCGTCCCCCACACGCAACACCCAGAGCCTTTATTTTTAGCCAATTTGTCTTCTGTTTCATAACGGCATGAAAGTCTTTGGGAAACCGAGGTCTGTCTTCAAAGTCTTTGGGAAACAAAGGTCTGTTTTCATGACCACAGAGGGGAGGCGAACCAAGCAAGTAGCACTGGAACATCACCCACAAAGATCCCTTTTCTCAGAATAGAGATCATCTATTTAAATGCACGAGAGCCACCCCACCCCACCCCAATCTCACCCCCCAAACAACCAAAATGCTGTGACAAACGGCTCAGATCAAACGACAAAATATTTAGGAGAATAAGCTGCATGTTTGTACATGCATGAGTCTGGCTCCATAGATATCGAAATATATACAAAAAAAATTTAGAACAGGGCTACAGAAAGTCCAGTGCTCAGCGATGCCCTGACATGTGGAAGCAGCTATCTTCATCCCCCGCCGCGAGGCCAGATGCACAGTCATCCGCCAACGAGTCAGCCTGGGAGCTTCCTCTCTGTCGGAAGAGCGGCGTGCGAGGTGGAGGAAAGACGTGTAGAGGGCAATGGTAACGGGGTGGCCCTGCCACGCTGCATCAGCACCACTATGGCCAGCCCCGTTCACCATCACCGCTGCCAGGCTCGAAAATGCGAGAGCATCACTCTTTACGGCTGCCATTTTACAGGCATTTTTGAATTCCCAGCACGCTTCGGGAGTCAAGCGTTTACACAAACAGCCCCCTACCCTGGACTCGAATGAGTCAGTGAGGCTCGAATTCCCCTCTGAAGGAAAAGCTGCTTGTCCCAGAAGACGAGGACGACCTTCAGCACCTTCCTACGACAGCTGATCAGCATGCTGTACACCAGGGTCCTTTTGGGGCAAAGGCCTGGGGTGGTATGCCACCGAGGCCCGGACACATGATGTCAGGATCAGGCTTCGGGTGGGCGGGACGTCACCCCCCCAGGCATTGTCAGGTGGACTTGCGCGTGCTCCTGCCACGACAGGAAGTCGGGGGTGGGGGTATGAGCGAGCTAGGGCTCACCTGAACACAGAGGACACTCAAGAGAGGTCTCCCTGTACCTGGGAACAGTGATGGCGCCCGGTGGCAGTGACCATTCATTCATTCTATTTATTTAGCATAATCTTTTATCTTAACTTCCCGGAGCTCTTGGGCGTTAAGGGCCTTGCTCAGGGGCCTAACCTAACGTCAAAACCACTCTACCAACCCTGAGATTTGGATTGGCGACCATCCCAGTACAGACACGTGCTCCCAAGCCGCTTTTGAGGCTGGTCCCTGCAGCATACTTCCATGGCTCCTCAGTGGAATATTTTCGAAACTCAGCAAAGTCGATCAGTGTGGGGCGACGCGGGAGCATTCGGCAGACCTTTTCTGAAATGGGAACACCACCAGTTCATTACCACAGCAACTTTAGGTCTGTTTTAGTTCCTGCTGGTAAATTTTAAAGCAATCTATTTGAAATACTCTTACAATTGCGTAATAAGGAATTTTGCAATAAAGAGAAACATAATGAGCATTAAAGCCCCTTGTAAACATTCATACTGTTTAAACAAGGCATCTTTTCAAAAGAATTTCACCCACTTATTACAAAAGGGTCATTCTCCTTAATCCTGTTCATTAGTACAATGGCAGATCTGGCCTTCATCTCTAGGTTACAAATTTTAACGTATAACCTCAGTGCTAAATTTTTAATAACAGATTGTAATGAGTGCTTGTAATAAAAGTGATAGCGTCAGTAACCCACTGAACAGGTGTTCAGTAAAGCTGAACAGGGAGGGAGCAGAGGTCTTTAAGGCCTAAAATAATGTCACAGCACGGCTCACAGCTTGCCTCCTCTGATTAATATGTTTAAAATTCCTGAGTAATTTCTCCAGACACGCTTTTTACTACTATATAAATTATAGAAACAAAATTCTCTACTAGTTTTATCATTTAGCAAAATGACAAATACACTGTATTAAATGGGGGGAAAAAGGTGTAATTCTTTAAATACAGTGAGCAACAAATTTTTGTAACACGAAACTAACCACACACTGTCAAAGAGGAGGAAGATTCTGGTAAGTGGATCAGGTTATATTTCCATCATACGGATCCCGCTGTCATATGGTTCCTCTTCAGATGTGTGGATGGTGTTGGGTTTCCATGGAAAAAGAGAGTGCTATCATATTAAATCACATTATGACGAATATTTACCGAATTTTTTATGCTATGTATTTAATAAAGCTTCGAAACTTGAGTCAAGTTTTCAACTTGGGTTTAACTCTAGATCACCCTCTTTCTGCCTACTCAGAAGATTAGTCACACCTGCCTAGATGCATGAGAGCCAATATTCAAATCAGCAAGAATGAGTAGGGAAAGATAAGCTTCTATTTTAATTCAGAATGAGCCTCCCCCCCCACACACTAAACTGTAATGCCGAGATTTCAATACCGAGTCCCAACTACTGTCCAGAAAATAAAAATAGAACAGGCATGAAAGATTAATTCTTAGCAATTTTGCATCCTCTAACATGAACCTACCTAGAAGCAATAATTGATATTTTTCCTGAAATATTCTTTAAGCACAAACAAACCTAGTTTCTTATTAATATGTAAATGAACTGCAACATGAGTAGTCAGTATATTATCCATCCATCCAGTTCAGGAAGTCCTAGAGCCAGTTCCAGAAGAAACTGGGTACAAGGCAGGGGAACACACACACACCTTTGTGGGCATTCTCCAATCATTTCTTTGGGCACAACTCTAATCCCAACTATGACAACCTTAACCATAAGTAACCACACAAAATACAAGACTTTTGGCTATTTTAGTTTTGTGATTGCATTCATGGATTTTTATAAAACTGAGTTTTCCCTTATGGTGACCAAAAAAATGTCCCCACAAGTGCAAAATAAGTCTTATCACATTGGGGGGACATTTGGTCCCCACAGTGTAATACATTGCATCTGCGCACGCACACACATAGCTAACTAAGAACTCATAATATTTAGTAGAACTTTAGATTGTCTGGGAGGGAATTTTGCACTGCCGAGATGACATGCAAGAGAGGATTTAAGATAAAAGAATAAGAATATATTCTAGCAATGGCATCAGTCAGCTTTCAAGGAAACCTGATTTAGACAGTTTCTCTCTCTTTGGGAACTTTGACCACCCTTCCACTCCCATTTTACTGCCATAAATCTTTCATACTCATATTTCCAAAAAAAGTTGAGGGGCAAATCAAAGCTAATGATAAACAAGGTTTTGTACTTTTTGATTTTGAAAAAGCAGATGTTAAAAGACGACATCTGTTCGCAGGAGTAAACCGCTTTTGCAAAGACATTGTACCACAAACTGTCCCATAAGAAAACGAGACGTACAGAAGACCCCCACCTATTCAAACACAAAACAACATACACCTGGAAAGCTGATCCCACAAAGTCACAATGGCAGGCTGGCAGCCTGAAAACTTGCAAAGTACACAGCTAGGCACAGACACCAATCCCTCCAGGAACACCAACATGTTTTCCTAACATCTGCACATCACCATCTCCGAGAAAAATAAAAAAAAAAAAGAAAAAAGAAAAACGCGTCAGTCATCCAATCAGCAGTCTTTACAAATTTATGGTACCATTTTATGTTATTTTGTGCTAAACAGACGGCAGCTGATATGGAAAGCAGTGTTCTGGAGAAGCAAACAGCATGCAACAGCCTGCTTGGAGAGGATACTGCAGTCAAGTGGGTCTCAGGCAGAATTGATAATGACTAAATTAGCCCAAAAACCTGCTCCTCGAGTTTCTCTGGGTCATACCCATTCATCACACCAATGACATTTTCAGGCTGCCTTTCCTAAAGGAATATGCAGGTACATCTTACACAAATATTATGTTAACTACAGATTTGTAACCCAGTGATGTTACAATATGATCAGCCAGCATGGAAAGAACACTGTATACTAAACAACTAATGCGGTTTAATTTTATCCCAAATAAATACCAAAGAGGTAGTGTGCCATTAATTTCAACTGAATTTTAAACCGCACGATGTAAAGTATACGATTCTGAGCACCCTTTGCAAAAGCTAGAATTAAATCCCACACCCCAGTCAGTCTCACATTGACGTGCCAACACTGCACAGATTTCTGCGTCCACCCCACCCCCCAGCCCCTTTCAGGGTAAACAGACAAAAGCAAAACCCTGAGTAATAAAAGTTCTCATTCAACACTGGACTGCTGGATGAAAGAGCCCTCCCCCTCGTGTGTGTGTGTGTGTGTGTGTGTGTGTGTGTGTGTGTGTGTGTGTGTGTGTGTGTGAACTGTAACGATTTACTTCTTAAACGCGGCCCTTGCAGGAAGGAAGAAAGACTGATTGCAGACCATCCAAAAGTGCAATTTTGCGGCATCATTCAAGTTAGTTAGCAACCGAGTGCTCGTCGAACCGCCCGGGGGGCTGGACGGGGTGTTTACAGGGCATCGCCTAGACGACCGAAGCAGAGGCTAGCAAAAATGATGCGGGACTGTAGGCGGGCTTAAGGAACACGGACGTCCCCAGAGACGTTTGCCCGTCATTGACAATATTCCGAAGTCACTGCATGTGAGCTTTGTTTTAGGAGGAAGCAGGGAAATTGTTTTTTGTTTGTCTTTTAATTTAAATAAATTAGCATGTGATGTGAGGCTGTTCAAAAATTGATGTAGAAAATAAAAACTAAAATACATAAGTTTTTTTGGGGGGGGGAGGAATCACTGGGCAAAAATGTATGCATAAATATGTGACTTGTAAATGAATAAATAAAAATATAAACAAATATAAATAAGCATAAAATGTAAAAAATATGTAATATGTAAATACGTAACTATTGTCAGCAACCCCCTGACACAACATGCCATACCAAAACATGCTTAGTTCTCACTTTTCGGTGTTCCTTACCTTATAATGCTGTGAGATTTAACCTGTTGTATCCCAGTCTCATGTCACTAAATTTGACAGAAATGCTGCTTTCAGCCACACACACTCTTAGCTACATCCAGCTCACACCATAAAACTCTGGATCCTCTTCGGCCTCAACATTCAGCTGATTTTGTGGTTCTGCCTCCACAGATCCCGTACTGATTATCAAACCTGGAAAAGGTCTACGTGCAAGCTTTAGCTAGCAATGTTTTTGAAGGAATGCTAAGTTAGATTCTATCGTCATGGTCACAAACATTAGCCTTGATGAACGTCAGCCCTTACTGTGGTTCTGTAGCATCTCCATTACCCTGTCTGTCCATCCTTTGCTCATCAGTGCAAAGGCTTATGGGAGAATGCTCTGGCCAACCAAGATGACCTTCTCCATGACCCACATTCGCCCATCTATTGAACCCCCTTTTTGCTGTCCCACCAAATTTGGCATGAAGGAAGACCTTGTACAACACAGTGTTAAAAAAAATCAAAAAAAAAAATCACAGTGGTGAGGCCTGGCAGCTCTCCCTCCGCCTGCCTGGCCCCACTGCAACCCAACAGCTCCCAGCCTCGCCAAGGACTGTCAGGCACCGGGAGAAATAATGATCCCCGACAAGGCAGACGGAGCATGGCTGCCATATACCGTGCAGTGTAAGTGACCAGCCTACTGAAACAGCTTCCATGACTGGAATACCAGATCCGGAAGATCACATCAGCATCGGAATAGGAGTGGTCCCAGGAACAGGAGCTCACAAGAACAGAGGGAAGACGGTGTTTAAATTACAGCGCATTCTGAGCCATGAGTTACAGGAAGTAACTAACTACAATCCAAACCAGGCATGCAGCCACATATTAAATAACAGGTTCGAACCCACCTCCCCCAAAATTCTTTTGTTACCAATCAATAACAAAGGCAAATATAAAAAATATGACTTTGAACCCCTTCTCGAAGTTTGCAAGTCACCCGGTCAGCAAAATCTACAAAGGGGGGTGCCCCCTGGGCTGCAAAATCTACCGAGGGAGACCCCCCCACCGTCTGCCAGATAAACAGAGGAAGATCCCCCGTTGCTGAAATATACCAAGGCCCCCCCAGTCGGCAAATTCTAGAGAGAGACACCTATCAGTAGGATTGTTGGCCCCCCAAAAAATATTCCTGGCTAAGGGCCTGATCCAAGGACTCAACAGAATCACCAGTCCATACTTTATATTGATCTTACTATCAGCACACATCTGACTTGAAAATTGGTTACGTAGGACGCAAGTTAGTTACGTTTAAGCTTAGATATTCCAAAGTAACAGAGGTCAAAGCAGAATGACGATGAAAGGCATGCAAGCCAGAGGAGATGCTAAAAAATATCATTAGTCACATTGCTGACTGATCAACTGCCCAAATCTCCAGCGGTGGGGCGATTTCAGAAGGTGGTAAAATACCATCTGCAGCCCGATTCTCAGAGGAATGTGCAAATTTATTAAACCCAGGAAATTTATTAAACCCACAAAACAGATCGATCATCTCAAGGTGCCTCACCAGGACGGGCACCACGTTTCTAAAAACTGCCTAGAAAAAAAGACCAGATCTGCAAAAAAACAAAACCCAAAAATCGAATGCCACCTTAGAGTCTCTCACAATAGGATGTGCGAAGCGTTTTGATGAAGAGGCAGAAGCCTCATCAGCAGAATAATGGAGTTCACTGCACTGGATAATCATCATAAATCCATTGCCACCCGAAATGGGTTCCACAAAGCTTTGCGACACACAGAGCTGGGCCGTGTATATCCCCAGCAGAAGTTTCATCCCCGGATGATGCTCTTTTAGAACCAACTCGCATGGAAGCACCAACCGGAGCCAGGGAAGCAGGAAGTGTGACAGATTGATATCCATCCACCTTCCATAACTGCTTATCCAGTACAAGGTCACAGTCAGGACGTGGGGGGGCAGGAGGCAAGATGTCTCCTGGATGGGATACCATCACATGGTGAATCCACACACACACACACACACACACACACACACACCCACAGAATATGAACCATATTGAGTGATTCGATCAAGTAAAAATAAGCACAAGTTCGAGACAAGAACATAATGATTAAAACAGTCAAGAAAATTTCCATTTTATCTGGATGTAAAATGAATATTTTAGTCTGTCAAGTCAAGTTCATCAGACTGTTAGCAGTTCCCACAATATTGATCCAAATTATACTGGCCATTAGTATCTATATTTCCTGAGATGGAATAATATCTCCTGGCACAAGACTTAAGTCTATATTGATGTTCCCACAAAATGCATGCAGCTTGTGAATGTCTGGCAAATTACACCCAACAAAGGTAAAGTGCGTAATAAATTTACTCAGGAAACTTTGTTAGAGGACAAAAGAGGTAACATTAACTTTTGAGATCCAGAAATGTGTATCTGTACTTCCAAATCCTTCACTACACTGTGAGGACATGGTCAAAGGCAAACTATACTCTTGCATATCCATTCAAATATACTGATATTAATTCAAAGATATGCTGGCACTGCTGAACAAAGCATCAATGTGTCCCCTAAAAGACCGTCACAGTTCACTATGCTTCTTGCTGCATTAGTGATTCAGATTGAAAGAGTTTGCAGAACTAAACATCATTAATCACAACCAAAGGACTCAACCAACAGATAGACCTGATCTACACACACCTTCTCACCTTAATAGTCAAATCCAGAGTGCTACTTAAATATCACTATTAACTCAAAGGCATAGACAGGAACTAGTGTGGCACCAGTTTAGGCAAAAAGCAAAGTAACTGGGAAATAAGTTTCATGGTAGTGGAGAACAGGCTCAGTCTTGGGTTCAAGGTTTCAAAGAACCACCTGCTCCTGCTTGCAATACTGATAATTAGCACTTACAGACACAGATTTGTTTTGTCATTACAGTAAGGGCAGTGGACACACACACACACACACACATATATACACACAGTATAGCTCTTATGTCTTTGAACCCTGAATGTGTGCTGAAGTTCAGTTTCTTAATATCTCTTTGCTTTGAACCCTGGATGCTAATGTTCAATGGCAGTATCACACCTTAGGACTATGGTCTAAAGCACTATAATGTCAGGGCTATGGCTAACAATCACTTCATCACAGCTGTAACACCTCTCACAGCAGGAGGCAATGTGTTACCGCAGTGCTATGGTTCCACTGTAATTTAACAGACCCATGGAATCAGATGCTACCTTCGGTCCTACAGCATATTTTTCCTACCCAAACCAGTGGGTAAATATACTTTTTTTTATCACATTAAATCATCATGTAATCATTTTATAAGTATGAAACATTTTAATAATGGACATTCAATTAGAAATGGCATTGGTGACCTGCATCATGGCTTATTTAAGTTTCGATGAAACCTTTAGATGGTGAACAGAAGAAACAGATTTTTAAATTTTCTATTATTACAATAATATATACATGGAATTACACACACCATAGTTATACATTTTTGTACACATTTTTCTAAGACTTGGTAACGCAGCTTAAAACTGTGAGTGTGTGATTGTGATTAAATCAAGCTTTTAAAATAGTTGTAGTACCTTGTACTGCGAAGATCTA
This sequence comes from Mormyrus iriodes, assembly GCA_011763525.2. Taxonomy (NCBI): domain Eukaryota; kingdom Metazoa; phylum Chordata; class Actinopteri; order Osteoglossiformes; family Mormyridae; genus Mormyrus; species Mormyrus iriodes. The sequence continues at coordinate 27,295,258 of JAAGVU020000061.1, read as the reverse complement.
TGCAGTAGCCAACTCCACGAACAGAAACAAATTAAAAGACTGTTATGCGTGGCGTTTAAAAGGTTTATTGTTTCCGTTCCGGAAAAAGGGTCTCCATAGACGGCTTGCAAGGACTTCCAGGTAGGAAGTCTCCTGCTGAAGATCCTCGCTGACAAAGTAACACGAACAATGTTTGATAACGACGCTCAAATAATAATACTATGTGCATCGCTACACTTTTACATTTACAACACTGTCTGCAATAATAATACCTTGATATTTTCGATAAATGGGTGCAAGCAGACCTCAAAAATCATCACAGAGACATTAAGGGAACCACGCCGAATGACCTATTTTGTCTGAAGATATACTGCAGATACAATACATTACACAGGAAGGATGCTTTAAAGCGGATTTCAACGCTTCTCCAATTTCTTAATGAACTCAAGGAGCTCGGACTTGAAAAGGCAGAGATAAAATGAGCGTGCACAGCAAGGCAAAAACCGGCCGAAAAAAACGTGTTGTGCACGCAACCGAAAAGACGACCACATCTTACCTGGATACAAAGCAGAAATACCGTGTGAGGAAACATTGAACTGCTTATCTCCTTGCCGATGTGCTTGAAAAAGGAGGAGGGGGGGCAATTTCTGATTTCAGTGTTGGATAGTCCTATTCATCAAAACAATGGCGAATTTTCTGCAGCATCAAGCTGCCGGCAGTGCACCCTCTCCGCCGACCCAAGGCGCACAATGGTGCCTTCTTCCCCCGATTTAGCGACACGCCGCAATGGGGCCGCGTCCGGCGTCAGTCCGATCCGACTCTCTCACACGGCCCGGAATAAAGCACGATCCGGCGCGACCCAAGCATCCGAGAAGCGTCGGCGTGATGGACGCGGAGATGACACCCCCCATCACTTTTGGGACAAGACTGAGACAGAGAAAGGCAGCTCTCTCTCACCCTCCTCCTCCTCCAACGCCCCGCCCTAATCCCCCGCGGCAGCTCCAACAAAAAACACCAGCCGTGAGCGCGCGGGCACATGCGGGTGGGGGTAGGGTAGGGTAGGGTAGGGTGAGTGTGGGGAGGGCGCTTCAGCTGTGTGCATTCGCGTCGTCTGACTGTCGGCAAACATCCTCAGTTGCTTGAATACCTGATCCTTAGTTTATATAAAACATTTCCTAAAATGCTCATGTATAATATCGCATGACCCCCCGCACATGAAATTGTCCTGCATTGTGAGTAACAGCTCTGCAATACTGGGTCTTTTGCCTGGCATTTGCCAGATTGGTGTCTACAAATGTTGCTGAAAATATGTTTAAAAAGTTGTTCTAAACTAACGTTTGAATTGTATACCTAACGTTAAAGACCGATTATTCAAACAGACGCTCCACAAAAGAGAGAGGTCAATTGCATCTGCGATTAGCCTATTTAAAAATGTAAAGTCTTGGGAAATGTCATAATTGGTTCCATATGCATATACAGTTAATAGGCTACGTTATCGTGGCCATAACAATTATTGTTACCCACCTATATAAGTATTTGTGGCAGTTATAACAACATTTTTTTTAATAATTATTACTGTTGTTGTTTGTTGCTGCTGTTGTTATTGTTATAGTCTTTCAAGATTTGTATAATTGTACGTTACCACCGCCTCAAACGACGGTATGCGGCTAATATGATGTTTGTACAGAAAAATTAAGCTTTTCTCTTCTTCCAAGTCCAAATAATACCGAAAAATATACAAAATGAAAACACTTTTTGATGCTATCATATATATTTTGTAGACTGTTTAGTTACAGAAAACGAAAATTTCGTAACGTATAGGTTTGTTTGTTTTTCATGATAATATTGGATTAAAACGATCTGATTTACAAACTACCTCCAACATTAACGAACGTTGTTAATCGTCCTCAGAAGTGTCACTGATTTAATCACAAGCTCAGCACAGCGGCATGCCTTTGCTTTTATAACAGAAACACGGGAAAATCACGAAAAGTAGGTGAGCAGGCAAAATGCCACCTGAACCTGTCTGTCCACGTTTAATCAGCCATCATATTAAATTAAATCAACTTCCTGTATGTTTCCGCTTTTCCTGTCTACTGTGATTTTTTTTTCCGCGCCAGCGGAGTTCGGCCCCACTGTCGCTGGATGTACTTCAGGCCAGTCCTTGGCAGTCTGAATGTGTTATTGCAGCCAGTGCATAATTTATGATTAGGTAAAACTTTTACGGAATCATGAGAAATTGAATGTTAAATGTCTTATTCTTAGTGCTTATATTAGTGTGCATAGGTAGATATGGGGAAAATGTAGCTCTAATGTATATTCCAGCCGAGGATTCTTGTGTAACTGTGATGAATTGGCATCCTGTCTAGGGTATCCCGTCCTTTGTGTCTTGTGTTTCCTGGGATCGGCTCCAAACTCACTGTAATAGGTAATCAGTTATGGTAGCTGGTTGGAGGTCGAGTTCGTATTTTAGTGTATGCTACCCTCCAGTGGATGAATGGGAATTTAGAATTGTAAAGAATTTCTGTTGTACTGTGCTTATTCGCGTTTCTCGTTTCTCTGCATATGTCGGCCTATTATTCAAAAATGATATCTAAGATTTTTTGATGGACATGCAAGATGAATGTGTTACAAATATTCAAACTTCATAGCATTTTGGAAAATAGACAGTCATATAATCAAAAAATATGCACTTAATTTGGCCAGTCTGGCCATTAGCAGAGAACAAAACAAGAGAATATATATTTCAAATACTCTATTTAATATCTGGTAATTTAACATAATTTGGTGGGATTGTATTCCAGGGTGATTTGTGGCTTCTTATCTTGTCTGTTCAGAAATGAGTCTTTGTGCATTGTGCCCACAACAAGGACATTGTTTTCCCTGTTGGGGCAGTGGAGCTGTACTTTCACAGACAGCGGAGCCTGAGGAATTCACTATTCTGTCCTGCATCGTTTTCTCTCGCTGCTCCTGGCATTGTCAGCGTCTCTTTGCTGACAGCAGGTAAAGACCTTGTCTAATGTTAAGTCACAGTCTTGCATTCCTTCAATAATGCAAACCTGCAGCCGCTGAACCTCTTTTCCAGTCCAGATGCTTTTTCCAGTATAGACTTACACAATCCATGTTTACCTAGATTGCATATTATACGCTGCTCAGAATACTTTTACTTATTTAGTGTACTTAGTGAACTTTTTGGTATTTACCACTTGAAGGGACAGCACCCCCTGAATGGACCTCCACCCATTTAGCCAAAAATGTCACTGAACAGAATCAGCTTGACTCTTTCAAAATGAAGCAGGGCGGATATTGCTGTTATGGAAACAGGTCATCCCAAAATTGATGCAAACCTTTATAGTGATACTGATGAGGGGGAAAAACATCTGGCTTCCATAAACTAGTAATAGTGTTCTTTTTTTCAAACTTAACCTAATACACAGCCCGGGCAAAAAAAAAAAAATTGCCATTTGAATTTAAATCAGCAAATGCTTAAAAAGGCAGTGATTGGATCATTATTATAGCTCAGCAGCATCATGCAGGAATAAAGTGAAATCAGCTGAGTACCTGAACCTACTGAATGGCCAGGTTATCCCATTAATGGATTTTTTCTTTCCTAATGACATGGGCATTTTCCCGAATGATAATGCCAAGATTCATCGGGCTTGACTAGTCAAAGAGTAGTTAAGGAAGCATAAGGAATCATTTTCACACATGAATTGGCCGCCACAGAGTCTTGCCTTTAACCCCATTGAAAGTCTTTGAGGTGCGCTGAAGAAGACTTTATGGAGTGGTTTGACTCACCGATCATCAATACAAGATCTCTGAGAAATGAATGCAAATATGGAAGAAAATAATTGCTGAGACATTGCATAAGCTTGCGGAAACAATGCATTGAGGAATGTGCACCGTAATCAAAGCTAAATATGGTCCAATGAAATATTAAGGGGTGTGACTGTTTTTTTGGCCAGGCAGATCTATCATCAATGTCAGTATTTCTGCCATCTTATCCATATTAAAACTGAAAACTGAATACACTTCACTCTTCAATTAGAACAGATGCCTTTGGACTTTTTGAAATGCCAAAATATAGTAGTTCAGGGCTCCTGCTATCGGCCTACTCCTTACCCACTATCATGTCAGCTGGCCATGCGTCTGCGTGGAGAAGTGCAAGATGAACAGGAAATGGAGAATTTGTTTCCTACATCCATCAGAGGCATTTTTAGCTGTGTCATCCGTGTGGGGGTTGGGGGGTGGGCTGGGACACACGCAACATGGGCAATTTAGAGACCCAGTTAGCCAAACAGCACATCTTTGGACTGTAGGAGGAAACTGGAGTACCTCGAGGAAACCCGAAGGGAAAACGTGATGCAAACTCCACAAAGGCTACACAGGATGTGGGATTCAAATCCTCCAAACGTGCAGGTTTAAGGCAACAGTGTGAACCACTGAGCAACTGTGTTGCCCCCCACGGTAAATGGTGGTATACCAAAATGCTCGAAATGCGGGAAAATGCTCGGTATACCCGGTGAGCAGTCCTGCCCTGGTGCCACCCAAAACGAAGTCATATATCATCACAATCTTTGTTTTCCCGTCCTTTAATGAAAATACCGAGCTGTTTGTCATTTAGAAGGTGGCATTTTATGTGGGCTGCTTTATAATTCCTGACCTTTAAGACGTTTACATTTCTTCAGGGGCGAAGAGCGTCTGTTGAGCCTACATTCCGACAGCAATATTTTAGATGGAGTTAGTCATGTGTACGCTTATGTTTATAAATATTAAAAGGTTTCTTAAAATATCGTTTTCGTATGGTCACTGTAGGTACATATACCAAATAAATAATCAAACTCTATATGTGCAAAATATAAAATCAAACTATGCAAGTGCCCTTTACGTAAATATATCCAGAGAAATACTCCGTGACAATATAAACACATTATCTATTATTACAGAGGAAAAATACGCATTTACAGCTTCCAGCGTTGTGTTGCACGGCGGGGGGCGGGGGGTGCAAATCAGAATTACTAAAATAAATGTAAATATTCACCTTTCCGTTAACGGAATTCGCTCCAGATTTGATTATTTCAGTTTACATGACCAGATTAATCAATAATGGGGCCTTCGTTTTTTCTTACCCATGGTAAGTCTGTATAGCCTAATATCGGCAGTTCCCTTTAAACGGCGTTGAAACAGATAAGACTATATTTTTAATGCAGAATATTAAAATAGATAATTAACATTCATCTCCATGTGTGAAAAAGTAAAAACTGCACACATAACGTAAACGAATGGATGCCAGTAGTCTAGTCAGTAAAATCTGTGCAAAGGATTAATCTTTTGACAAATATTTAAGCAAGTGCCAGTTAAATTTTCCTCACATTTGCAAAAGATCAATATTTTCACATTTAATTTTTTGATGAACTGCCCACAAGTGCATTCCGTCTAGATCAGAGGTATTCAACTCTGGACCTCGATTCCAAATCCAGGCCGTGTTTTCAGTTCTCCGAGATAGTTAGTTTAATAATTACTGATTCTGATTGGCCAGAAGCTTCACACCTAGCACGCAGGTAAAGGGAGGCTGGAAAATAAGCAAGGCTCGGACCTCGAGGACCGTGAGTTGCATAGTCCGGCACTAGACATATCAAACTCTGACATTTTGGATCAGAACACCGAACCACAATATTGGACGGAAATGGAGTTCGGTTTTGGAATAGCCTAGTGGATATCAGATTCATTGTTGATTGTGGAAAACTGTCTATTACATTCAACTTTATTGCAACAACATGTTGTTGTTGGCAAGGCAGGGAGATTAAAAAGCAAAGCCGCCTTCTGTAGTTTCAACAGGAGAGCCTGGATCCTCGTGTGTACTCCAGTCCACATATTAGCACTGACCTTGAGTCTCTTGTCGGCGTATGTCGTGCCGCAGTTCAGCCAGCGCAGATCGGACAATAAACAGGGGTGATCCTCTCACGGAGCCAGCACTCCCGCTGCCTCCTCATCTGGCAACGCTATCGCCTTTCGCGTAAAGCCGCGTTCATCAATGAACTCAGATCAATTCACTGATTCCGTCCAGTAAACCGGATTTTTTTTTTCTTTTTAAATCTCGCTTTATACTTGGGTGAGAACACATTTTCAATCTCTTAAGAATTGCACTGCTGTCTATGTTTGTTTTATTGCATTGCATTAATCTGTCAGTGTGGCATTGGTCAGAAATCAATACTCATGATGCTATGTTTTGATATTAGGGTACTTTCTTATTATTTGAAACTGTCCTAGAATGACTCAGAATCTAAAAAAATTACAGTGCATGTTTACATTTAGGATAAATGTTTCTGAATGTTTGCATTTAGGCATATATATATATATATATACACACACACACACACACACACACATACATACACCTATATACCTATATCCACACACACA